>JAODAL010005423.1:0-143731 GCA_025379985.1 Phyllomedusa bahiana | reverse complement strand
TTGTAGAACCCTATTAAATTTGTTTTAAACCCCACAATTTTTCTTGTTTAATGGCCGTTTTTACCACCAGCTCAGGGGGACGGCTATGGGGAGCCCCAGCGCTCCCTCGTATGCGAATCTCCCCCTGGGTGGTGGGAAGGGGTCGATAGTATTCTTGAAACATCTGGGTGAGTTCCAGGACTACATCCTCTTTTTGGGGGAGGTTATCGACGACGTCTTTATTCTCTGGACAGGTTCCATACACTTTTCTATAAATTTGTTGATCAACTCAAAAAATAACCATATTGGCCTGAGGTTCACCTCAGAAATACATCAGTTGAATTAGTATTCCTGGATATATTATTCGTAAGGGACAAAATGGGACCTTAGAGACAGCAATATATGAAAACCGCCCAGCAGGGAACAGCCTGCTACAGTGGAACAGTCACCATCCCCTCCCACTACGCCGGGGAATACCAAAGGGGCAGTATATCCGGGCACGGAGAAACTGCTCCTCTTTGTCCTTCTTTGAACATGAAGCCAAGACGTTGAGAAAGAGATTTACCGAACGGGGTTATCCCCAACGGATTTTGTCAGAAGCATACCATTTTGCACGATCGGCTGATCGAGCTTCTCTACTCACTAAAAAGAACCAACCTAACATTTCAAACACAGTTAGGATAGTGGGTACGTTTGATTATGCAGCACGGGAGGTCAGAAATATTATCTCGAACTTTTGGCCTATTTTAAGACAGGACCCACTCCTTAAAGAACTCGTGGACCCACACCCTGGTATTACATACAGAAGAGGGAAAAATATTGGTGACTCGTTGGTTCATAGCCATTATGTCTCCTCTATACCCTCTCCTACTTGGCTTCGGTCTAAGACGACTGGTATGTACAGATGTGGCAGTTGTAGGGCCTGCAAATTTGTACATGTCTCTAAATGTGTTACCAACTTAGTATCAGGGAAGACATTCAGACTTTTTGATTACGCGAATTGTAAAACGAGAGGGGTGATCTATCAAATTACGTGCCCCTGCCCATTGATGTATGTGGGAAAGACTGTCAGGGAGGTGAGACGTAGAATCCTGGAACACATCGGGGATATCAAACACTGTCGAGATACCCCTCTAGGGAAACATATGAATTCTAAACATTGCGATAATCCACAAGCCATTTCTTTTTCAGTGATTGAGGTTGTCCATCCCTCCCCACGGGGTGGCAACTATGAAAGAAAAATCTTACAGAGAGAATCTAATTGGATCTTTCGATTGAAAACAGTTCAACCCCAGGGACTCAATGAGTCCCTGTCCTTTGTATCATTCACTTGATCCTCAGTATTTATCATTTGTATCATTATTTATTCTGTATTGTTTAATATCTTGTATAGTAGGTTATCATTGGTGTAAATAAAGGCCCCCTCCCCTTTTTTTTTTTTTTTTTGTCCGCGTCTGCAACATATGTTCTTCATCTTGCACATATTGGCGTCTATAGTTGTTCCCTATGCCTTTTTGGCAGAGGGATTATGCGGGTGTTTAAAAAAAGGGGGGGACGTATCCCCCCATTACTGTGTTCTTTATCCAGTGCATTTTTTCTCTGTTAGTTATACCCCTAGTTCCTCCTGGGGTGGTTCTGTCCACCTGTTAATGGTCATCTATTTCGATCTGCGCGTGTGAAGCGCTGCAGTTGCGCCGTGTACTTTGTTAGTCTCGGCACCTGCGTCTTTTATTTATCTATTCTATTCTTGGCCTGTATCTCTTACATAGGTGGCGTTTTCGCTGACGCACTGTAGCCTCTCTGGACGGACGCCTGTAATCTTGTTGCGCATGCGTATTTTTTCTATTTGTGTCTATCCACGTCATTTCCGGTTTTACGGAATCACGTCAGTTCCGGCGTCTCCTACAATTAGATAAGAGCGCCAGGACTAGAAGCCCTGTATGTATCTGGTTCCCTCTTCGGCATATCTTGCCCTTCAACGTGGGATCCATGTGACTCATCGGGACCCACGCTCTACCTAAAACCGCATCGAACGGGACGTGAGCATTGTCTCCATTGTCGGTATTGTTTAAAGGGAGGCGGCATTGTCTCCCTTCATTGCTTGTGTACTGTCAATTTGGGTTTTTTATTTTGTCTGTATCCCCTGATGAGCCGCACTATCAGGGGGGAAACGCGTCGGGATATTGGGATATTTATCTGGGGATTTTTTTTTATTGTTGTAGTACAGTTAGTTTTGGCTGCTTTGTTTTATGTAGCAATCCGTTTGGTATTTTTTACACTCTTAGTGTGTATTTGGGTGTGGCTTTCCTTCTATTTATGTATGTCTTTAGGTGTTTTAGGGCTGGTAAAAGGGAATATTAGGGGTTAGTTTAGATAGGTACGGGGTCGCCTTTTTTCAGGGCGGGTGCTCTGTTGTCTGTTTATTATATTATTTAGACAGCTAGCTGTAGGGTATTTTTCTAGGGTGTGTTAGCATTACACTCTTTTTTATCTGCATATTTGAATAAAAGCTATATTTATATTATTTTACTTTCACCAATTTTTCTGCCTGAAGGTATTGGTAAATATTGTTGGTTGAGTGATAAAAGTTTTAATACCGGGCGATTGTCATCCAGGGGTTTCTCTCTCCCCCGAAAAGTAAAAAGAGATTAGTGGCTTGCTTAGGTTCCTATAGACTATCAGAGGACCTTAATCACTACACAAAACAAATACTGACTAAAAAGAATTACCTTTATTAAATAATACATAAAAAGTGAAAATATTTAAAAACACACCAATTAATAACTGAAAAGGGTTACACAGAAGCCAATAAAATAGATACGGATCGGTGCAGATTTCATTCAAGTAAACAGGTCCCCTGAGGAAGCCTACGCGAAATGCGTGTCGGGACTGTGTTCATACACGGCAGCCAGTACAGGTATATGAGATTGGGTTAGATTGCTCATGGTTTCTATGGGGTAATAGTTTAACATATGTGTTTGTGGTGTATATTTTGTGTCACTTGATTTAGATTACCTGATTACTATCACCCCTTACTAGTGAACATGGTTTGATAAGTGGATATCATGAACAGTCTTATTACAATATTACTAGAGATGGGCAAATTTCTCAAAAATTCGATTCGGTCACTTCGCCGCATTTTCCGACAAAAATAAATTCGGTCCGAATTACTTCGGCACGAATCGCGTTAAAAAGCAGCTATTTACAGGCTGCACAGAGCCTGCAGGGGGCTGTAGAACGTTGTGCCCCTGCTTAATATACAGAGGGAGCTTGGTTTTGGTCTTCAACAATGTTGTGTTTTAGTTTTTGACACGCAGATGACTGCCGCCGCTCTTAGAATCGCTTCACTATAAAATTCCCTGGGCACTTAAGAGGGCAAAACTGACCAAAAAACTCAAGTGGGAATGTAGCCTAATAAAGTCATGCCAGCGAAAGCTGGAAAAAAACAAGCTGAGAGCTCCAGAGTGTGGAGGTGATGGCGGCAGCCACAGCAGCATGAGGTCAGGCAGTGGCACAATGACATTCGGGGGTGGCAAAACACGAGGAAGCCACAGAGTGGCAAAAATTTACTGAGAGCGGAGGTAAACGGCGGCAGAGTATGGGTCGGGCAGGGGCCCCAATGAAAATTCTGGAGGGGGGGGGCCCAAAACAGAAAATTAGGTCACAGGGGTTGGCCCACAATGATACAGGGGTGGAGGTCCCGCAGCAGCAGAAAGAAAAAAATCGGGCAAAAAGGCACAATGACTTTCCCTGGAGGGGGCCCAAAACAGGGGGGAAAGCCACGAATGCCCCTTTGATAGAGCGGGGGTCACAGGGGAAAGCGCATGGGGTTTTCAGGCAGTCACAATGAAAAAGGTGGAGGGCACGGCAGGAGTCACAGCAGCAGCATGAGGTCAGAGAGGGGCACAATGACATTCTGGGGGGGGGGGTGGCAAAACGGAGGAAGAAACAGATGGCAAAAATGACTGAAAAGCGGAGGTCACAGCGGCAGCGCATGAGGTCAGGCAGTGGAACAATGACATTCTGGAGGCGGAAAAACAGTATTAGGCCACAGAGGGGCACAATCCACATTTTGGGGAGGTCAGGGCCCGGAAGCAGTATGAGATCAGGCAGTGGCACAATGAAAATTCTGGGTGGGGCAAAACGGGTTATTGGGGCCCCCGAGTGGCACAATCCCCACGTGTGGGGGTAAAGGGCGGCAGCAGTATAGGTCGGCAGTGGCACAATGACATTCTGGGGGGGCCGGGCAAAACAAAATTAGGGCCACGAGGGGCATTTTTGATACAGTGTGGGGAAGGTAAACGACGCAGCAGCATGAGTCAGGCAGGGGAAATTTGACATTCTGGGGTGGCAAAACAGGAGGAAGCCAAAAGGGGGCCCATTTTTGACTGATAGCGGGTCAGGGCCCGGCAGCGAAATAAAGGTCGGGCCAGGGGCACAATGACACGTGTGGAGGACATGGCAGCACCAAAACAAGAGCAGGAGGTCAAAAGTGGCAAAAATGACACAGTGTGGTTGTCACGGCAACAGAAAACGCACCCAGCACTTGAGGTCATAGAGTGGCACAATGAAAAAAGAGTTTTTAAAGGACGGGACGGGGGGTTTACACATTCCCGGGAAAAGTGGGGGAAGGGCAGAGGGGAGAAACTGTCAGCAGATGTGGGGCTTCATTTTGGGTGGCGGTTCGGGAATAGGGGCTGGGGCAGGTAGTTTGAACCCAGCTGACGCCAAAAGGCTTTGGGTTTGTGTAAAAAATCCTGGCCAAAAAAAAATTTTTCCCCCCCTGTTTTCATCTTGACAAAGGTCCAGTCTTTTCCCCCACATTTCCCGTGGACAAGCGGGTTCCCTTGGGGGAAAACGAGGCCCCCCCGTTGAAATGAAACACCCGCTTGATCCCACACAAATGGCCGGCAGGACGGGGTTTTCTCCACTCCCAAACTGGGGCAAGTTGGGGCCCACACATCCATTGGGTCCCCAAAGTAGTCCAGGGATCTTCAAACTGAGGGGCAGATTTGCTGCCCAAATAGGCCAAAAAACCTTTTGGGGTTCGGGGACTGCCCCCAGGCCCCACTGCTGCTGCTGCTGCGGGGCGACTGCCCCCCACACAGGGGGGTAAAGGAAAAGCTGCCATCATTTGACTCCAGACTTGGGTTACTACTGTTGGAGCGGGGAAATGCTCCTACCCCCCCCCCTTTCCCCCAGCACCCCGCGGCAGTATTTTCGTGGCGCTGAGGAACCCCCCGGGGCAGACCTGTCAGGGGGAGGGACGTTTGCCGCACATGGGCCGGGCCAAAAATGTTAGGAGGATTTCCCTATAGTATTTGATTTTTGTTTTCCCCTCTAAATAGTGGGAAAAAGGCTCCTTTTTGGCCCTTAGCGAGGGTCCAGTAGGGTGGAGAGCCAAAAGTAAATCCCTCTCCCCGGGGGCTGACTTTTTTCGGTGTCACAGCCAGGCAAAAAGCATCCTGCGGGCCTTTCTGCACAAGTGACCCCGAGGGGCCCCCTCCCTCCATTTCCACTGTATATGCCACGGTGCTTGGGGGTCATCTCCCCTCGTCTTCCTCATCCCCTTTCCACCCCCTCCAGTGCCCCTGCTCTTCCTCTTTTTGCACCTGGGTAAAAAAACCCAAACTCATTTAACCAGACAATCCCTTCTGCTCCAATGCCTCCCCCTCCTCCTCCATTTCAGTCCCCCCGGGGGATTCAGTGGCCACGAGATGTATTTCGCCCGTCTCCAGTCCCCGGGCCCAGACGATTTTTCGGGCATCTGTTCCAGGACGGGAAAGCAGTGGAATGATGTTATTCTTCCCCCGTAGTCCTGGCGACTGACAAATAACGTCTCCTCCTCAAATGGCCTCAAAAAACCCGGCAGTTTTTCACGCAAAAAGTTTCCCCCGGGCTGACATAAAAGTTAAACAGGGGGGGCCCTTCTGTCTGCCTGGATCATCAAAAAATTTATTTAAAGGCCCTTTTTTCTTTAAAAAACAGTGGTCCAACAGGGGCAGGCTGGAATTCCGCGGGTGGAAACATCGCATATCAGGGGTGTCTTGGGGGAGGCCCGGGTTTTGCGCCCTAAAAAACTCGAGGGGTGTTCCGGGTTTGTAGGAATGGGGTGAAGTGCCCTGCCCCCTTTTTCCCGGGCCAAATTTTTAGTTTTTCTGAAGATTTGTGGAAGACTTCAGGAACCTTTCCACCCAAGAAATTTAACATGTGCGCCCCGAGGGCGCATGGAAAACCCTCCCTCCCTTGGGGCCCGGGGTGGGGCAAACCGTTCCCCCCATTGTCCCGTTTACCATGGTTTTCCGGAAAAATTTTCAATTGGGGCGGAGAAATCCACAAATGATTTCTTTTCTGCATGACGCGGAGAAATTCCTCCCCCGTGTGACTTCGTTCGCCGAGGCAACCAGGTGTAGAAAATGCGTGACAACCCCTTTTGCCCTTCACATTGGTATTTATGGAAACATTATGGAGGTTGGATGGGTGGTGGTGGTGGAGGAGGCGGAAATTGGCGCAGGAGGGTGCAGTTTTGACAAAAGTGGAAAGGGGGAAGCGGGGTCTCCTGTCCAAGTTTTTTGGTTGCCTGGGCAAAGGGGCACATTCACCCGTGGGTCGTAAAAGGGCATGTACTGGGCCCTGAGCATAAATTACAGCTCCGACCCTCCGCGTGCCGGGGCACCTTGGGGCAAACCCAAAGCTCAAGGACTGGCCCCCCCTTCTGTTTTCCTATTTAGGGAACCCTGGTTAACCCGCCCTTTTTTTGGAAAAAAAAATTACGGCTTTGAAACCCCCCATCTCGGCTCGGCACAAACCATTTGTTCTCTGGAAAAGGGTGCAGAGTCCACCATTTGGAAAGGGGGGAGGACTGCAAGGGGGCCAAAAAATTGGAAGGGGGCATGGTAGCTGCTTCACCTTAGGATGGTTGGACGCATCTGTTGGGGCTTTGCAAACGCCTCGCTGAACAATTTTGCGCCATGGGGTAGCGAGGAGCAGGGGCATCTTTGGAAAAAGGGAGATGAAAGTCAAAGAGAAACAAACTCCCACGGAGTGGTGGAGCCTTCGGGGTGCAATGGCATTCATGCCACGGGCGTGCTGGTGCTTTCTGTTTTCTTTGGCGGCAGGATGGACCCCACATCTGAGCCCCTTTCTCCCAGGCCACCGGGGGTTGGGGGGATGTGCTTTTGGGTTTACGCGGGCCCTGGTGCCAACGTTTTCCCTGGCCCGCTTCACTTTCTGGCCCCACAGATTCTACTTTTACCCCATATTTGGTCCCCCGGTGTCTTTTTAAAGAAATCTGCCCCAACCGCCCGGTTTTCGAATTTTTTCCGGGCCCAAAAGGGGTCCCCCCCTGATTTAAAAATGCCGCCGCTGCCCCTTTTGCTGAGCCCCTGTGTGCTACTTTCTTTGGCCTGGGGAAGCGGGTTTTTTAAACCCGGGGTTTCTTGGTCCCAAAACCCCACACTTTCTGCTATCCTGTGACCACGGCCAAAACCCCCAAATTTATGGCTGCGCTGCTGCCCGACGCGCAAGCTGGGCGGCCCCCTTTTCTCCCGCGGAAAGAAAAGAACCCTTGCCCCCACCCCCCGGGTCCCAAGTGCGGGTTTGGCTTTAAACATCATCTATTTGTGGGTTTTATCGTCACTGTGTCCTTTATCACCGGTTTTGTATGCCGAGGCGGACCTCTTCACAATGACCTCCCCATGCCACTTCACATCTATACTTTTTTCCGGCCCCCACTGCAAGAAGCAGGCCATATGGCCCCAAATTTCCCTTTGCTGCCAAGTAGCTGCTGACTTTCCCCCCTCAAATTGTTCATCCTTTCTATTTTAGTGGGGGCCCCGAGCCCCCAAACCCCAAGTTTTGATTCTGGGTGAGGGAAGCGGAAAAAGGGACAAAAGGGGGCTGAGGGCAAGGGGAGGGCCCCTTTACCCGCCCCGGGCCATACCAAAATAATGGTTGTTTTCTGAGGTTCCCACCGACTCATGGGTGGGGTTGTTGATGTCATCTGGGGGGAAAAAGGATGACCTTGTCAAACCCTTTAAGAACCCTTTTGGGGTTCTGAACAACACCGGCCCTAGATGACAGCGGCAGTTTGTGGCCCCCACCGAAAATGACCCCCCTGCGCGTCCCCCTTTTCTGTTCGCGACCTGGGGGCCCGTTCCGGAATGTTTGTGCCACCCGCCAATCGGCGGTGCAGAGCCTGCCAAACCCCTTGTTTTGACATACTGTTTGTTCTAAAACGTACAGACACTTTGATGATTTATACTGTATATGATATACCCCCCGTTTTTGACTCCAAATTTAAAACCCCGTAACAAGCCCTTTGGGGGGCCCTTTGGGGGTATAAGTTGCGTCCCAAATGGCCAGGAAAAGTTACTTTGTATGTGTCGTTTTTTTTAAAAAAACTGTGTGTTTTATAAAAGTTAAAAAACCAAAAAAGGCTTTTAAATTTAAACCCTTTGGCCCGGAATTAGGGGTTCAGGTAAAAAAAGTATTTATTTTGGCATTTTAAAAAGACGGTTTATTTTTTTTACACACCAGCAAAAAACGCTTAACTAAACCCGGATTTTAAAAAATTTGGGGCCCAAAAAATTTTTAAAACCGCCAAAAGTAGATTTGTCGCTTTTTACAATTGCGTGTTTTTTAAAGCCAAAACAACAAGAGATACAGTTTGTAATTAACCCTTTCTTTTGGGAAATTTGGTACAATGAAAAAAAATATTTATTTGGCGTTGAAAAAAAAACGGTTTTTTTTTTGTAGCACACCCGCAAAACAAAGCTTTAAATTTAAACCCCGGATTTTTAAATTGCCCAAAAAATTAGCCGCAAAAACTATTGCTTTTGTAGCGTTTTTACAATTGGTGGTTTTTTCTACGCCACACAACAAAAAAAGATAAAAGTTGTAATTAAACCTTTTCTTTTGAATTTGCTAAAGGAAAAAAATTTTTAAAATTTTTGGCCCTTGAAAAAAACGGGTTTTTTTTGTCAGCCACCAGCAAAAAACCCAAAGCTTAATTTAAAACCCCCCGGGTGTAAATTTTCGCCAAAAAAATTGAGCCGCATTAAAAAGTTTGCTTTGTAGCGTGTTACAATTGCGTGGTTTTTTCCCAGGCCACAAACAAAAAGATACAGTTGTAATTAACCTTTGTTTTAATTTGGCTACATGGAAAAAAATTTTTTTTTTTGGCGTTTTTAAAAAAACTGTTTATTTTTGTCCAAACACACCAGCAAAACAACCTTAATTTTAAACCCTTTGGGTGTAAATTTCTTCAAAGAATTGGGGGGGCATAAATAGTAGCTTTGTAGGGGGTTAAAAATTGCGTGGTTTTTTTACCCCACAACAAGAGATACAGTTGTAAAATTTAAACCCTTTTCTTGTGAAAATTTGGCCAGGGGGAAAAAATTTTTTTATTTTGGTGTTGAAAAAAAACGGTTTTTTTGGGGTCAGCACCCGCAAAACAACGCTTAATTAACCCCCGGGGGTAAATTTTCGCCAAAAAAATTTAGCCCACAAACTAGTTGCTTTTTTAGCGTGTTTTAATTTCGTGTTTTCTACGCCACACAACCAAAAGATTCATTTTAATTTAAAACCTTTTCTTGTGAATTAGGCTAAAAGGAAAAAATTGGGATAAAATTTTTGGCGTTGAAAAAGACGGGTTTCTTGGGGGCAGCCCCCACAAAAACAACGCTTAATTAAACCCCCCGGGTTTTAAAATTCGCAAAAAGAATTGAGCAGCCCCCAAAAATTAAATTTGGGAATTTTTATTGTAAAAACGCTTTTCTTTAAAATAATTTCACAGGAAAAAGGCTTAGATCCCCCCTTGGATTTGAATTTTATATTGGCCCGCTGGGAGTGGACGTCACCGGATTTCAGATCCAAAACCCCAAAAAAATTAAAAAATAGAACCCTTTTAAAAAACAGTCTCTGAGGGCAAGCTGAAGGGCAAACCCCCCAAAAATCGCTGTATAAAAAATCAATTCTTCAGAAGAGCAAACACCCCAAACAGCCGCGGGACAACCCTTTCCCCCTGAGAACCCTGAGGGGAGTTTGAGGGTCCCGCCCTCGCGCCCGGGGCTTTATTAGTGCGGGGGAGTCACAGAAACCCCCCGGTCCCCCTGATTGGCCTTTATCTTGCCCATGTCAAAGCAGGCTAGCCCTTCTTCCCCCCAGGTGCTTTGCCCCCTGGGAGCGCCATGTGCTCGCAGGCCCCTTTTTTCAATCAAAAGCACACTTCGTTTACCCCAAGTTCCCCCAAAATTTTGACTTGTTCCGAACCGAAGGTTTTTTCCCGAAATTCTAAAACGAATTCCATTCGTTAGAATTTGATTCGCCCCCTCTCTAAATTTTTACATTTTTTTTTATTTATTTGAATGAAATTTGCCCCAAATCCATTTTTTGTTTTATTGGCTTTCCATGTAACCCTGGTTTTAGTTAAACCCAATTGGGGGTGGGTTTTTAAATTTTTTTCACTTTTTATTTATTATTTAATAAAGGAATTTTTTTTAGTCAGTTTTGTTTTGTGTAGTGATTACGGATAGTTATACTGACCCAAATTTTTGGAAATTGTGGGAATCAAGGAACCCTTTTTCTGAAGGCCCCACTATCTTTTCTTAAAATGGCACCTTTTTAATTAACCTTCTTCAGCATTTGGACATACCATTATCACCTAACCGTGGTGTTCTGACCACAATAAGACAATTTGCTTTATTTTGTCCAGTGGGTGACAAGAAAGGGATGTACATGCTATAATATACAAGATTACTCCAATCCAAGCTGTGTCCCCTTTACAAGCAGCAGTCAATGGCAAATGTAGCATCTACAGTATGTGGCAATACTGGGGAATGGGACTCCATGACAAAAAACCCACTTTCATGCAGCTGAGAAAAATAACAAAATGTAGAGCTCTTTGAATGCACCGCTATGGCTAAGTAAACTATTTTTGGTATCAAGAGTACCTTTATCGTAGGGAAAAATGTGGTTATTGGTGGCCAAAAATGTCAGCACCTCCACACAATATAAAACAAATGCCGCATGCTGCCATGGCTGCAACGAATGCAGACACACAGGAACAAACCAGAAGCACTCTGCATATGCCAAGAAGACAAACAAACAATGAATAGATGAACTATTTAAAAGCACATTTCTGCTACATTTAGTATACATTAAAATCTGAGGCTCCTAGTGCACATTTTGATCAAATTGTGAGAGCCTGTCGATCTACGGCAAGGTGGCTTTAGTTCAGATGGGGACCTACTCTAAATAATCTCATCTCTCTCGCTATGCCTTTCCAGACCTCCATACTTTCCAGGGCTTTAGGGCCCAGCCATATTCTATTCTGATTTCAAACTGCTATGTTGATGGAAAAAATAAAAAAGATATGGTTCCCTGACTAAGCACAAATAAAACATGTCTATGGTTCCTTAAAGCCAAAATAGACTTTGTCCTAGAGGGGCTAAATTGTAAACTTTATTATCGGCATACCCACATGATATATCAGCAGTACGATCTAACAGATTGTAAGTAAGCCAACCTATAAGGATAGATGCTAGTGGAAGGTGACTGGCTGAGCTCTAAGTAGCCAATTAGGATTGTCCCCAGGACCTTTTGAAAAGAGTATAGTGTGGATTGGAGAGAAGTAGGTATCCCTGGCACTGTGTGTTCTGGTGTCCACCTACTACCAATTGCACTGAATGAGCTCTAAATATCCAATTAGGCTTTTCCCCTGGAACTTTTGAAAAGAGCATAGTGTGGGTTGGGGAGAAGCAGGTACCCCTGGAACTGTGTGCTATGGTGTGCACCTACTACTCATTGTACCTTAGCCATTGTGTTTAGATGCTGAGCTAGGGCAGCAAACTTGAAATGTTTCCTTGTGTAAGGGAAAGCCTAATGGCAACTTTAGTTTAGATCCTATGATGTTTGTATCAGAGCATGGGGCTGCTTTGATATACTGCTATGCAAGTCTGACCCTGATGAAACCAAATTAGAAGCCCCACCAGGCCAGGGTCATTTTCAGATTGTAATCTGCTATGTGGGTTACTTTCTTTTCTGATAGTTATTATTTTCATAGTTATTTTAGTGATAATATTTATATAGTATTGTTCAAAAGTTTTAAAACGCCATCATTTTTCTAGTTATTTTTTGTATTAACACATTTCTAGTACAGCAAATTACATGAAATGGTTCAAAGGTTCAAAAGTATGTTATAAACATAAAAATAATATGAATTTTTAACATGAAACACAGCAATGTTCTGAATTTCTGATTTCAACCAAAGAGCTTTAGCACAGGAAGCAAATTAGGGTTTGAAACTGGATGCAAACTACACAGGGTAGAGATGGATGGCACTCGCAAGGTAAGGTATGTGGAAGACATCTATTCCATGGGTGCTAGTCAATAAGCAGACTAATCTTGAGATAAAGATTTGACAGCACACCAATCTTGTTTTGATGCAATGAGATTTGGGAATTTTATTTAACAAGCTCCAAACAGAACATATACACTCGCCGGCCACTTTATTAGGTACACCTGTCCAACTGCTCGTTAACACTTAATTTCTAATCAGAGCCAATACATGGCTGCAACTGATGCATTTTAGGGCATGTAACAAAGTCAAACAATCTCCCTCCTGCAGTTTCAAAACCGAGCATCGAGTATGGGGGAAGAAAGGTGATTTTGAGTGCCTTTGAACGTGGCATGGTTGTTGGTGCCAGAAGGACTGGTCTAGGTATTTCAGAAACTGCTGAACTCCTGGGATTTTTTCACGCACAACCATCTCTAGGTTTTACAGACAATGGTCCGAAAAAGAAAAAACATCAGTGAGCGGCAGTCCCTTTGGGGCGATAAATGCCTTGTTGATGACAATGTCAAGGAGAATGGGGTCAGACTGGTCGAGCTGATAGTAAAGTCAACATTTGACTCACATAGCCACCCGTTACAACCAAGGTAGCAAAGAGCATCTCTGAACGCACAGTATGCGAATCTTATGATAAAAACCAGATGGCTACAGCAGCAGAAGACACACCGGTGACACTCCTTTCAGCTAAGAACAGGAAACTGAAGCTCCACATTTGCCCAAGCTCATCGAAATTGGCCATAAAGATTGGACAAAAACGTTGTCCTGTACTGATGAGTCTCGTTTTCTGCTGCAACTTCTATTGTAGGGTCAGAATTTGGCGTCAACAACATGAAAAGCAAGGAACCATCCACTTGTATCAACGGTTCAGGCTGGTGTGGTGGTGTCATGGAGGTGGGGAATATTTTCTCTTGTGCACTCTTGGGCCCCTTGAAACGCAATTAGCACCGTTGCAAACACCTTGTGGAATCTATGCCACGAAGAATTGAGGCAGTTCTGAAGGCAAAAGGGGGTCCAACCCGTTACTAGCATGGTGTACCTAATAAAGTGGCCGGTGAGTGTAAATAAGAATAGTGACTTATAAGCCGATTTTTGACGTTTCGGTCAATATGACCTTTCTCAAAAAAGTCACAGGTAAGTAGAATGCTTCAGGGAGAACAGGGGTCGTAGCCCAAAGGAAGGTAGGAGCTGTATGCAAACTATTCAAACTATTTCAAACCCCCTGTTTCAATACAACCAGTATTGGACAGACTGCATTACAATACCCTCTAGGGCAGGAGTTAGACAGTTTTGTTTTTCAGGATAAAGTGTATTGCTATCATGATGGCATAACATAGGCAATTAACAAAAGAGGACAAATGGACAATTATAACACTTAGAAGTGTACTTATGTCCTACAGAGAAATTGCCAAGAAAGCAAATTTGACATTCAGTTTCCTATACTATCAAAAGAAACTTGAAAACTTTAGAACACTCTGCCAGGAAGAGGACCAGCACTACAACAGACAAGTTTTTGAGAATCAAAAGTTTGCGTGATCAGGGACTCACAGTTTATCATCTCCAAGCTTAAAATGCAGAAAAATATGCATACGTTTCCATTTCATCTCTGAAGAGAAGACTTCTATCTGCAGATTTGACAGATGGAGTATCAGTAAGAAAGCCACTGCTAAGATTTCAAGCAGCACTTGCAGTTCACTACTGAAGAGTAGAAAAAAGGGGGGCGCTCCCTCCGTCTGGAGAAAAAAGATTCAATATTCAGAGAAGAAAAGACTAACCATAAGGACTGTGAATCTGTGGAATAGCCGCCCCAGGAAATGGTCACAGCAGGAACAGGTGAGGGCTTCAGGAAAGGCTTAGACAATTACTAACAACTAAATAATATTAATACTTATGTAGCTGTCTGATGGCAATTTTTGGATCATGAATAAAACTTTTTCAGGCAGATTGGTTTTTGCTAGTGTTGATCGAACTGTTCTAGAAAAGTTAAGTTCTAGTAGAACTTCTCAAATTTTCAGAACTCGAACCTAACATTTTTTACTGATCGATTAGTAAATTCAAGTTCGAGCTTTGACACACCATTTTCAGTTTCATTTTCCAGCAGCTTCTGCCATTTAGCAGTACCCCCCCCCCCAACCCCCCCCCCCCACCATTTCCAATCACCTTTTCTCACTTTTGATGAGCCATGGCATATGCAGAGCACAGAGAAGTGTCAAAAACATCATTTCTGAGGTGTGGGCCTCATTGGCTGCTAAATATAAAATCCACTTGACCATGTTATGAATATTTCACTTGTACTTTTTGGATAATGGGTTAACCGCCGCCCTAACTAGTACCCAGTTTAAAAACCCAAGAATAAATGCACAAACACGTTCTCCTCCTTTGTGTCAAATGGCCACAGCCTTATATTCAACAACAATATAAGTACAACAAACATGAAGAGTCAGGTTGAGTGCTAACAATTGTGGTGATATACCCCGCTGTTCTGTACATGCAGCACCCCGGCCAGACAGCAATAAAGGGCGGCAGCGCTTCTGGCTGCCATTCTAGCAGAGCCAGCAACACTTTAGTGGCACCACTAACCCCTACTGGAAGATCCTCACTCCTGCTAACCCACCGTGGCCCGGCCCCTGGATGCCATTACCATTAATACCATCCTAAGGCTGCCCACGATTCCAAAGCTCAGCCTCTTCACACCATGAGATTTTAACCATCCTCTATTAGTTTAAAATTAGTCCAACCATAACTTGACCTTGCAACTTCCACCTGACTCTCTGAAACCGGCACAAGAGGCCTTTGACAACCTTAAAGGGCTCGTCCCCACCAAACTGCCCTAATATCCAAACTCACAAACATGACCACATGCAATTTGGTATCTGCCCTGGAAAGCTCCCTACAAAAGTCCCATTCCATGGCTAACAAGACCGAACCTGAACAATGAAGGGTCAGTATAGTATGATAACCCCATTAATTTCAAATTGGGGCTGCTGATCCATTAGCTCAAGGATCCAATAGCTCAAGTGACACGCTGTAGCTTTAACCCAAATAGGGGGAAGCCGTAATAGGACCTAACAGAGAATCAAAACTTGGGACGCATGTATGTGAGTCTCGAACCTACCTGCACAATGACTGATCATCAGCTATCAATTAATATTACCCCCTTACAGTAAAACACTAAACTACCCTGACTCAGTCTTCATTAGATTACAACTTTCATCCTACAATGCCCCCAGAATCTTTCCCAGCATAGAACAATGGATACATTCTGACTCCAAAAGCATGAACACTTTTTGGTAATCCCAAAAACCAACATCTCCTCATATACCAAACATCTTTACTATGCATCCTAAGCCATGACCTACTAAGACAAAATATTAGACTGCAAAAGTACACAAAAGAAGACAATTGCTTCAGTCACAAGCTATGACTGTAAACTAATAACTATTAATATCACCATTTAGCAACAAGCTATTAAACAGTCCCATGTCAGATAAATGGTGCCCTACTACTATAAACAACCCCAGTCTGTTCATCTTATAGAAAGATTAAAGTGAATGTATGTACAAACATTGCGCCTGACATTCCTAAAGCATTGTCCAGTCACTTTATTTAACCTCATAACCATCAACTCAATCCATGCAGATTTGACACAAGACCACCGTGACATTCCTTTTCAGACCCTTTGGCCGTTATCACAGACCCAAGGACAACCATTGAGAGAGACCACAACGGTGCTCTGGAGAACAATCCCCCAATTAAAACAGGAGTCATAGCCCACTGTGGTACACATTGGCTTGCTGATACTCTCATGACGCCATATCACTTATGACAAGCGCAGCTCAGTGCCATTCTAGTGCCTGGAAAAAACGATTGCAATTGCTAGCTGCAGGCCTGCACCCTCTTGATGCTACCCGTTCCGATTGGACTGCATAGCAGTTATATCCCGATAGAAGTCTCTATGTGATAGTTGATAGCCATGTCCTAGTGAAACCAATAAGAGGAGCATGAGCATAACATAACAATAACAGACCATCTGTTTTTTGCCAAAATACACTTGCCCAAAAATGGGTCCTTGAAGCTACTCATCACTTGAAATTCATTTTTTCCCAGCGTCATCCGCCCACAAACAATTTACAGATTTAATCTTTTTTTTTTTTTTTTGTATTGTTTGTTTTTTTTGCCACCTCATTTTTCTCCTCAACCCTCCCAACCATAACTTTTACTCTATAAACAGATGGAGGGTGGTGAGACAAAAACTGCGATGTTCCTTGCTCCCTCAATCACGGAGCAGTACCCCCCAATGAGCAACATCTAAACCCATCGGAACCATATCTAAAATATCTTTTGCCATTGGCAAAATTGTGAGAGATCCACAAGTGAACCATAATTCACATATGCCATTTTGGACAGATTCAATTTAAAGCATAGAACATGTTAAAACAAACACTTAGCAAATAAACTATATAAAACTGTGCCCTATCTAACTAAAAATTTGGTAACGCACTGCGATCATTATATAACAGAGGCCCGTCCTCTATCTTTGATGATTGCCATAGAATAAAGGAAGAATTAAAATAAGAGCCATGTAATTCATCTTGTTCTCTGCCACCCTAAAAGGGAAGGAGGTCCTTGAGATAAAAAGTCTGGCGACCTAAATCAGTAACTCCGAACCTAATTTACCCCAACTTGCTCGAGGCACCATAAATCCCTACATGGGACTAAGCGAACCTGTCGACCAAAACCCCTAAGGGTTGCAAGACCACCATTAACCCGTCCATACTCCACTAGGCTCTGAGGCCCCCAAAAAAGCCAGTCTTGCTGGCTCCACCTTTTTTGCTCTCCAGGGATACACCGGAAGAGCCCACATCGCCAGATCGCTTCAAAACGTAAACCACAATCGTGGTGCTAAGAGACCTGCGACCAAATCCCCGAAGGGAAAAAACACCATTACCCCAGCCGCATTCCACTGCTCGGGGGCCCAAAAAGCCAGACTCACTGCCAACCATTTATGCTCCCAGGGATACCACCTGAAAGCAGCCCACCTTCTGCCAATCTCTTTTTTTTTTTTTTTTTGGGAACGGGAAACCGTTTCCAATCTTGATCTTACCAAGTCGCATACCCTCCAAGGACCCCCCCTAAGAACCTTAGTACCCAAACAGGATTATTATGCAAACTGAAGGAGAAGGAGGTCTTTAGAGCTAAAAATCTGTTGATTATATCAAAGCTCTGACACCTTACCCCTACCCGATTTCCCCACTGCTCGGAGGTCACCCAGAAACCACCATTGTGTCGGTGTTAATAAAAACCCCCGCAGCTCGCTGGGCAACCACCCTGCACGAGCCTCCCATACGCACCAGACCACACACCACTGGGAGGGAACCATCACCATGATGAAACCCCAAAACACTCAAAGTTAATGATCCAACTTCCAAAGAACACCCTCCTCGCCTAAAAACAGCAAGGGTTAGTATGCAAACTGAAGGGGAAAGGAGGTCCTGAACTACCATCGATCTGGCGCCTTATATCAATGCTCTGAACCTTTTTTACCTCTAGCTGCTTCACACCATTGCTCAGATGAACCATAAGCCACAAATTCCATTATGCAGAGCCATGCTGCCCTTTTCCGCTGTCCCGGTGCATCGTCCGCATGTAACTTCTGGGTCTCTCTTGATGCTGCAGGGCCAGCCCACATGCCCGCCCGTGACGGGCATACCGGCCCACATTGGACCTTGCCCCGTTCCAAGCCCCACGGACTCCACCATCTCTCTCGCATGTCTGGCGCGGCTCCTGATGGCAAAGTTAACCATCGTCTCGCCGGGACCTCACCCTGCATGAGCCCACCATAGACGGCCAGACCAAACCATGGGAAAGGGGGCCATCACTGGTGATGAAACCCCCAAAATATTATAAAACCAACTTCAAGACCCCCTATCAGCCATCTACAGCAGGGTTAATATATAACAGCACAAAAATACTAAGAGTCCAGCATGCAACATGACAATGTATCCCCAGGATAAAAGAGAATCAGCACCTTCAGACTCCATGTAGATAAGGGGGATCTGATACCATGATACACAGGCAAGGGTCACAAATACAGCCCTGAGGTAAAGCTTAAATACCGAATCACTAAACCATAATACTAAGAATGGAATAATGCCCTGTACATAACAGGGGGCAGTAACCAGTCCTATTTATGAGTTAATCAGCTCGTGATATCATCTAATTTACACAATACTAAGCAGGAATATCCCTTTACATAGCAGGGACAGAATACAGCCCTGAGATAAAGTTATACAACCGATCACTATACAATAATGCTAAGATGGGAAATTAATGCCCTGTACATAATAGGGCAAAAAAAGAAAAAATCACCAGTCCAACATAGTGATTTCTTCTGCAGTGATAATCACTAATCACGAACACTAAGCAGGGGAATAATAGCCCTGTACATAACAGCAGGGTCACGGTATTCAGTCTCAATTTTATGAATTCATCTGCTGGTGATATCACCAACCACACAACTAAGTCATGGGATAATGCCCTGTACATAGCAGGGTCAGTATAATCCCAGTGATAGCCAGGACTCAGTATAACAGGCACTGTGAAGGTGAACAATTACAGATCCCCAGCCTCTATCTACAAAAGGGAGTACTAAGACACAGCACCCATCCAATAGGTTACATCCAGCACAAGGTCAGTATGCCAGCAACAGGGCTGTCCTGTAACAGTCACTGCAAGCCTCCTCACTGACCCTCATGTCTGTGATCTCCCTACTCCCCTCCAGACTAGCCCTTCTCTCAACCAGTATCCCCATACCTTGACCTCACAGCTCCCACCATAGAAGCCAGAAAACACTGAATGTTGACGTACATGCTTACAAACAGCAAGCTAGTAGCCCAGCCTCAGTGTGAGGGGTAGAGCAGATACATTCCCCTCAAGTGCTACATAATTCCTATTTAATAATCCCCATATCCAATACACAAGTTATACTATACTGTGTATCTTTTATGAGGTAAATGATAACCCACCTCCTGTGTGTATGGGAGTGGGTCACTGTGTCATTGTACTTCCCTGAGCCTGCAGACCACTTCTTATCCCGCTTCTTTGGTGAGAGAAAGAGGAAGTAGGAAGAGAAGACCGAACATATATCTACTACTCCTAAACCCTCACCCTCCTTCACAGTAAACTCTTCCCATCCACACTCAACTACTCCTCCCTCTCTTATCACAACCCCCCTGCTCATTCCTATAAACTAC
This sequence comes from Phyllomedusa bahiana, assembly GCA_025379985.1. Lineage (NCBI taxonomy): Eukaryota > Metazoa > Chordata > Amphibia > Anura > Hylidae > Phyllomedusa > Phyllomedusa bahiana. The sequence continues at coordinate 124,150 of JAODAL010005423.1, read as the reverse complement.
ACCTACAGATCTTTAGCACAATGCAGGGACTATAAGCTTCCGCTCTCAAACCTATCCCCTTTGCTCAAAGTAACTTACATTAAATATACATGCCATACACTGAAACAACACTTAAATACCCTACAGCAATACAGCCAAAAACTCCCCAACTAAAGGAGCCTCTAGGTTTCCCATCCCAAATCTGGCCCCCTTCGCTTAGGGCATCGGGGGGGGGGGGGGTTCTGTAGTTGCCTTGTAAACGGCCATAATCAGCTCATCTCTCTCACTGTACACTGCTCCTAGTTAGTTAGATGAACATTTTCCTCTCCAAGACATCAAATAGTTAGGGATTTAGTATGCTGGCTCATCTTTCCATATCCAGAAGCTGTATTTGGCGTCATTTGCAGCTCACATAATGCTAACTCTCATATACATGAATATATATTATACGAGTGCTTGGATTTGCTAAATCATACTCAGTGCCCAAAAGTTCTGTTTTTGCAGTTTTGGGGGATCAGTAATTATATAACACACCGTCCCCAAATATCCTGTGTGTCAAAGAAGCTTTTGGGCCCACTCAGGATGCAGGGTCCCATAGCAGCTGCTACCGCTGCACCTCCTATAGCTCCACCCCTGCTTGCAAGCGGTCTTCATCTTTTCAGTTAGCCATTGAAAGGAATGAAGTATTTTAGCCTCTCAGGTTTTTTTCTTCACTAAGTTGTTCCACGTATCCAGTTTACTGTTATGGATGGTAATTGCAGCTTCTCCTCACCTGTATAGGTATAAAACTTAACAAGAACATCTTCTCCCACAGACTTTAATGGGGTTCGAAGTTCGAGTAAAACTTCAAACCGAACTCACAAAGGTTCGAGGTTCTAATCGAACTAGAACTTTTTACTGGTCGCTCAACACTAGATTTTGCCTTAACCCCCTTGCCTTAATGACCAGCATATTTTCTTAGGTTTTGCTTTCAACAGTCGCAACTTTTTTCAATGATGCAGTTGTATGAGGCCTTGTTTTATGCGGGAGAACTTCTACTATTTGGGGACCTAGTTTGAGTTTACATATAAATTATTGCAGAATTAATTTTCTTTTTATTCCCTTTTTTTGTTTTTTTAATTCATTTTTTCTTTTACACCATTCATATTTCGTACTAACTATCTGGTTTAACCTGTAGATTAATTCTACAGGTTATTATGGTCGTGTTGATTTCTAATATGTTTAGAGTTTTTTTTTTGTGTAATGAAGGCACAATTATTTTTTATTCAATATTTATTTTTATTTTATTAATTTAGTTATTGTTTTCTACACTTTTAATGATTTTTAGTTTTGTTTTAGAATTCCATGAAGGGGTAACTATTTTACATTTTTTTTTATTTACAGTTAGTTATGTATTAGCATATTCATATATGCTAATACTTTACTTTCTGTGTCAGTATGACACAGGCAACAGTAAGGGCAGCATACAGTTTGCCCTGACTGCATACTTATTATACAGACAGCCCTGGGGCTACTCTAGGTGCCCAGAGATGATCGTATAGATAATCCCTGGGCTCCATTGGGTCATCCAGAGTCCTAATCACCCGATGGAGCAGGGGAATGCCCTTTGATTATGCGCGGTCACGGACCACAATAATTAAAGGGTTAAGTGCCAGGCATTGGAGATTTCTTCCACCTCAGTTTCTACAGAGACTGCTCTAGTAACAGAGTTGTTAACTACAGCTTTATTCCTAATGCAGCTGCGGCTCTGGGAGCCACCAAACTCCTCTTTCTGCAGTGATGTCTAAGAAAGCAGTCATTGGTTGGTGGGTGGTCGTTAACCCTTTTACCCTTCCTTTCATCCACATCTTTCCCCACCCTTTGTTGAACTTGATGGACTTGCGTCTTTTTTGAACCGTACTAAATTTGTAACTATACTGTATTTAACTATGTAACTGATGTATTGAAATGTGACATCTTTAGAACATCATTCAGGGCTTTAGTACATCATTGAGTATATGAAGTGTCAAGAATAGAGGAAGTAGCACAATGGTCTTCAGATATTTTGCTGCATTCAGAGTAGGCAGCTTGCACGTAGTGACTGGCACACTGGACAAAAAAGGCTACTACAGCATTTTGATGTGCCAAGTACTACCCTCTGGTGTATACCTAGTTGGTAAGGGATTCATATTGCAGCAAGTCAATGATCCAAACTATAAATCTAGATTATGTTAGAACTGCCTAAGAAGAGAAAGAGAAGCTTCAAAGAATGGAATGGACTCCAAACTAATACCCCATTGAGCTTGTTTGAGATGAACTGTATAGCAGTGTGAATGCAAAGCAAGATACAAATGTAGCACATTTGTGGAATATCTAAATGCAGTTGTAGAAAAAATGCCTTCATTGGGTAAGGATAAGGATTGGATAAGGATCTAATATCAGTTAGGCCCGGTTCACAGGGCAATAATTGCGGGACGTATTTTGCCCGCAATTACGTTGTGTGCTCAGGAGCGGTGGCGGGGGCCGTCCCCATAGACATTCATTAATCATGGCGCATACACTCCATGAATAAATGACATGCCACTTCTCTCCTCTCTCGGCATATTGTCCGAGCGGGAAGAAGAGACATAATCTATAGTTCTCTATGAGAACTGTGGAGTACCGTAATGACTGGGACGTATCTCGCCCTGTATTGAGCGCAGTACGGCGTGAAATACGGGACAAAATATGTCCCAATTTAAGCCGTGTGAACATTGCCTTAGAGGTGGCTACTTTGAAGAATGAGAAATCTAAATTGAATTTGTTGAAGCAAAGTTTATACTAAATCTTTATTTCTCTTAACTTTTTTATTTATTGAGGTGTTCTAAGACTTTTGACTGTTGATGTATGGAGCTTGTTTATGTCTGGGTTTACATTTGTCACATATCTTGCTTCCTAAGGTTCCTGAAAATGAAATCATTTAGACTAGCTGGTAGGGTCTTACAGGCACTGATATATCTGAAGTCACTTGTGGTCATGGTTGCAAGGGCTAGTAGTAGAGAACCATAACGATTGAACTCTGTGACTGCTCATTTGAGGACTCAGAAGTGTTTTAATACTGAACCTCCTGCCACTGCAGTTTTTCTACTAGTGCTTGATGAGTCGCAGCATTTAATTCCATCTGCTAACAGATTTAGTTTTCTCTGAATCCTGGGAACATGAGGTTCCCTTCAGTGACCTGGAGGTGCTGGAGCCAACTAGTGAATTTGCTAATGAAATCAGTTTCTGGCTTAAAAAGGCGTTAGCTACAAAAGGTACACAAACAAACGATCATGTAAACATAATATGGTGCAATATATATATATATATATATATATAATATATAATATATTATATATATATATATATATATATATATATATATACATACTGTATATATCAAAAATATAGATATCAACATATATGTGCAGGAATATTTTATACACTAATAATAAATTGTAATACTATGTAATACTATGTATAGGTAAGCATGCAGCTCTGAGGCCCTGGTGCATGAACTATCTAGGTAATAATTTTATTTTTGTTAAAATATGATACTGCTGCCCTATGAATATAAAAAATAATACTCAACTCTCCTTTCAACTTGGATCCAGCAATGTGCTGTTGCCTCTACTGGCTTTGGTTACCTTTTGGTCTTCTCTTGAACAAAACGCCACCACTGCAGCTGCTGATTGTCTGCAGCGGTCAAGTGTCATTTATTGCTATTATTCTTAGAACTTTTATCCAAATGGTGACGTCAGCCATTGGCACATGATCGCAGCAGCCAATCTGTGGTTGCAGTGGTAACATCCCATTCAAGAGAAGACCGAAAGATAACAGAAGACGGGTAGAATCTGAGCAAAATGCATCGCTGGACCCAAGCTGATAGGAGGGGCGAGTTTCTTTTTTTGTTTATGTAGGGTAGCAATATACTATTTAAAAAGTAAAATTACCTGGACAACCCCTTTAACATGACTGTGCAGTGTGGTAACTCAATTTACTTTTTTGCAGTACATTGTAGTTAACGGGGTTCTCTCACCACAATGATCAGCTTTAAACATGTAGGCAGAGGTAAATAAAGACTATTACCAAATACATTGCTGTTCTTATTTTGCTTATCTTCAAAGTTAGGAGTGGATCTTGCTTTTGTACACAAATTTCCTAGTTATCGGCCACCTCTCTGCTGTAACAGGCTACAGCAGTGGCTGGGATGGTGTCTTATATTAATTTTTGCTCCTAAACACGAGCTAAGACTTATTTTTTAGGGGATGTTTTTTTTCTATGAACAATAATTCACATTTATTATTGAACAAAACATCAACATGTATTAATATACTGTAGTGATTTCATCACAAACATTAGCATAAGCAGCCAAACTCTGAATTGCATTAAAAAAAAATGCACTATGTCTTATTTTTGGGGGTGTCTTATTTTCAGGGAAACAGGGTAATGTCACTCCCTACTATGTTTCTTATCTGTAGGAAGGACCTTTGTTTCATTACTTACTGACAATGTTTAACCATTTAGAGCTCTGTAGCCTTGTAGCACTACAATCTACAACCCCCTAGCACTCATGTCACTATAACAAGCTGCACTTTTCAGCAGTTTCCTCATTATCAGCACAGGCAGGATTACACTGAAAGATGACACCAATGTGAATAGAGAACACAGGATCCACCATTCGCTATAGGAGATAGTCACAGTTCACCCTCCCTGCACACCGACTTCTTCCCAAGTCACAGAGCATGCCTAGAAAACTCTCCTACCGGAGTCAATAGTTCTGCTAACGTTCACAGGCTTCATGCAGCTGCTGTAAAGCATCTCTTAAAATGCATTTAAAAGCAGCTCAGTGAAGATGGCCGACCCAATAATAATATACAGAAAACAGAAAAACAAATCTACAATCAGAAAATTAAAATAGCTAAGAAGAAAAGAATATGGATCAGTATCTCATTTTAATTAATACAAAAAATATTGGTGATAGATTTCCTTAAAAGTGGATACTGCAATACAGACAGTACTCTACCACAAATATCACTGTTTATGGCTTCTATCTGATCACAGCTGCTCAGCTTTCTTCTGCTACAGTCAGAACATTTAAACTTCCTTCCCCTCCCCATGTGTGGTTCCTAGTCCCCCTGAGGATGACAGGATCCACAGATATTATGACCTGGGAGATGACTGTTGCAAATGGCAAGGAGCCGATATGGGTGGCCTAGGAAGGGAAGTCAGAGCTTCTTGAAGTTTTCGAGCTGTGCTGATTGGCAGAACAGCAGACATAACCTACTGCTTCACACAAGGCCGGGATGACAGGTAGGCAAAGGTAGGTGACCACCAAGGGTGCCGCTTCATCCCAGGCAGGAAGGGGGTACCAGGAGGCATGGAATGGGCTGAATTTTACATTGAGAGGACGCTATATGCCTTGTTTACCTAGGGCACTAGAATACCTTGTCCCAGTCCTGCCACCAATGAGCACTCAACATCAGACTGCAGAGGAAAAGGGGAGAAACCTTGCTTTTTTCCCTTCTCTCTGCTGTGCAGCCAGAGCCAAGATCCCTACTCTCAGACATCAGTATTACTAGAACATTGGAGAGGTGTTATAAAAAAAATAAAAAAAAAATCCTGTAGGTGCCTCATTAGGCACTAGACCTGCACTGCCCAACAGCAACTATGGCCCTGCCTCTTCTGGCCAGCCCAAGATACTGTTGAACCATGATAGAAGTGTAATTAAATCAGGGCACTGGTTGCATCACAATGGATGAGCCAAGTGGCTGAGCAGGAACCAAACATTCCCTTGCACCCACAAATTCTTGATTATTCGATTGTATCTACATCCCGATTAAGATACAATTAAGTACAGGGCTAACCAGGTTGGGATATTATTTTAGCAACCAGTACTGGAGAAGCAGATGGAAGTGGGCAAATCCCTCACGGCAGAATTTTATAGAGACTCAAAGAGGCAGTTGATTAAGGCCTCCACTACCTAGCTCTGTCGAGCTTTTCTAAGACGATGGAGCTTGGTAAGATTTAGGGCGACATGTAGGAATGGGGCTGCAATAGCTATCTGGCGTCTTTTCAGCCTGATATCAGGTGCAGCCCCGTTCATACAGTGGGGAAAAAAAAAGTATTTAGTCAGCCACCAATTGTACTGTAATCTTAAAAAGATGAGAGAGGCCTGTAATTGACATCATAGGTAGACCTCAACTATGAAAGCCAAAATGAGAAAACAAATTCCAAAAATCACATTGTCTGATTTGGAAAGAATTTATTTGCAAATTACATTGGAAAATAAGTATTTTGTAATCTACAAACAAGACCCAGGTGATCCACCAGGGAAGATGGATATGGAATACTAACCTCAAAAAGCCAAGTATACTACAAAAACCATAAAGAGGAGTGGCTATAAAACTTAACATTTAATGTGTAATCGTTAAAAATCACAAAGGATATACCCCCTCACAAAATATAACATGATAGAATATTTACAATAAATGAATGCTCATCCGCCGAAGCCAAGGGACCAATGGGGCGCTATTCCTGTTGTGTGCGTCAGGCTAGGGATCTGTAGTCCTTCCTAGGGTGGAGATAGGGCTGTATTAACCCATTGGTTCCTTGGCTTCGGCGGATGAGCATTCATTTATTGTAAATATTCTATCATGTTATATTTTGTGAGGGGGTATATCCTTTGTGATTTTTAATGATTACACATTAAATGTTAAGTTTTATAGCCACTCCTCTTTATGGTTTTTGTAATCTACAAACAAGCAAGATTTCTGGCTCTCACAGACCTGTAACTTCTTCTGTAAGAGGCTCCTCTGTCCTCCTCTCATTACCTGTAGTAATGGCTCCTGTTTGAACTTGTTATCAGTATAAAAAACACCTGTACACAACCTCAGTCATACTCCAGACTCCACTATGGTGAAGACCAAAGAACTGTTGAAGGACACTAGAAACAACATTGTAGCCCTGCACCAGGCTGGGAAGACTGAATCTCCAATAGGCAAGCAGTTTTGTGTGAAGAAATCAACTGTGGGAGCAATAATTAGAAAATGGAAGACATGCAAGACCACTGATAATCTCCCTCGATCTGGGGCTCCACGCAAGATCTCATCCCGTTGGGTCAAAATGATCACAAGAACGGTGAGCAAAAATCCCAGAACCACACAGGGGGACCTAGTGAATGACCGCAGAGATCTGGGACTAACGTAACAAAGGCTACCATTAGTAACACACAACACTGCCAGGGACTCAGATCCTGCAGTGCCAGACGTGTCCCCCTGTTTAAGCCAGTACATGTCCAGACCCATCTGAAGTTTGCTAGAGAGCATTTGGATGATCAAGAGGTATATTGGGAGAATATCATATGGTCAGATGAAACCAAAGTACAACTGTTTGGTAGAAACATAACTCATCGTGTTTGGAGGAGAAAGAATGCTGAGTTGCATCCAAAGAACACCATACCGACTGTGAAGCAAGTGGAAACATCATGCTTTGGGGCTGTTTCTCTGCAAAGGGACCAGGACGACTGATCCGTGTACATGAAAGAATGAATGGGGCCATGTACCGTGAGATTTTGAGTGCAAACCTCCTTCCATCAGCAAGGGCATTGAAGATGAAATGTGGCTGGGTCTTTCAGCATGACAATGAACCCAAGCATAACACCAGGACAATGAAGGAGTGGCTTTGTAAGAAAGTTGAAAGTCCGTGTTGCCCAGCGACAGCCCCAAAACATCACTGCTGTAGAGGAGATCTGCATGGAGGAATGGGCCAATATACCAGCAACAGTGTGTGCCAACCTTGTGAAGACTTACAGAAAACATTTGACCTCTGTCATTGCCAACATAGGATATATAACAAAGTATTGAGATGAACTTTTGTTATTGACCAAATACTTATTTTCCACCATAATTTGCCAATAAATTCTTTCCAAATCAGACAGACAATATGATTTTTGGGATTTGTTTTCTCATTTTGGGCGACATGTAGGAAAGGGTTTTTCACCCTTTTTCTGGTGTACAATGCACCTAATTCAGCCGGCTACGATTGTGTAATGCGCCTAACGTATGTGTTAGGCGTATTGTTCGTAAGACTTGATACTTTCGAATGCGCCTAACATGACGAGGGCATTATGGAGGCGTGTCACACCACATTCGTAATATTAGACACATATATGAATGAGGTTCATCAAAACTAGGCACATTACTGCTCAAACAGGCAGACCTACAGTACAGACCAAAAGTTTGGACACACCTTCTCATTTCAACAGTTTTCTGTATTTTCATAAAAATTGTAGATTCACACTGAAGGCATTAAAACTATGAATTAACACATGTGGAATTATTTACTTATCAAAAAAGTGTGAAACAACTGAAAATATGTCTTATATTCTAGGTTCTTCAAAGTAGCTACCTTTTGCATTACTGCATTACACACTCTTGGCATTCTCTTGATGAGCTTCAAGAGGTAGTCACCTGAAATGGTCTTCCAACAGTCTTGAAGGAGTTCCCAGAGATGCTTAGCACTTGTTGGCCCTTTTGCCTTCACTCTGTGGTCCAGCTCACCCCAAACCATCTCGATTGGGTTCAGATCTTGTGACTGTTGAGGCCAGGTCATCTGGCGTAGCACCCCATCACTCTCCTTCTTGGTCGAATAGCCCTTACACAGTCTGGAGGTGTGTTTGGGTCCAAAATAAATAATGGTCCAACTAAACGCAAACCAGATGAAATAGCAGCCGCTGCAAGATGCTGTGGTAACCATGCTGGTTCAGTATTCCTTCAATTTTGAATAAATCCCTAACAGTGTCACCAGCAAAGCACCCCCACACCATCACACCTCCTCCTTCATGCTTCACGATAGGAACCAGGCATGTAGAGTACTTTCGTTCACCTTTTCTGCGTCGCACAAAGACACGGTAGTTGGAACCAAAGGTCTCAAATTTAGACTCATCAGACCCAAGCACAGATTTCCACTGGTCTAATGTCCATTCCTTGTGTTCTTTAGCCAAAACAAGTCTCTTCTGCTTGTTGCCTGTCCTTAGCAGTGGTTTCCTAGCAGCTATTTTACCATGAAGGCCTGCTGCACACAGTCTCCTCTTAACAGTTGTTGTAGAGATGTGTCTGCTGCTAGAACTCTGTATGGCATTGAACCGGTCTCTAATCTGAGCTGCTGTTAACCTGAGATTTCTGAGGCTGGTGACTCGGATGAAATTATCCTCCGCAGCAGAGGTGACTCTTGCTCTTCCTTTCCTGGGGCGGTTCTTATGTGAACCAGTTTCTTTGTAGCGCTGGATGGTTTTTGCCACTGCACTTGGGGACACTTTCAAAGTTTCCCCAATTTTTCGGACTGACTGACCTTCATTTCTTAAAGTAATGATGGCCACTCGTTTTTCTTTATTTAGCTGCTTTTTTCTTGCCATAATATAAACTCTAACAATTCATTCAGTAGGACTATCAGCTGTGTATCCACCTGACTTCTGAACAACACAACTGAAGGTCCCAACCCCATTTATAAGGCAAGAAATCCCACTTATTAAACCTGACCGGGCACACCTGTGAAGTGAAAACCATTTCAGGGGACTACCTCTTGAAGCTCATCAAGAGAAGGCAGAGAGTGTGCAAAGCAGTAATCAAAGCAAAAGGTGGCTACTTTGAAGAACCTAGAATATAAGACATATTTTCGGTTGTTTCACACTTTTCTGTTAAGTATATAATTCCACATGTGTTAATTCATAGTTTTGATGCCTTCAGTGTGAATACACAATTTTTATAGTCATGAAAATACAGAAAACTTTTGGAATGAGAAGCGGTGTCCAAACTTTTGGTCTGTACTGTATTTCAATGTGGTCTGCCTGAGCCTGAGGAGTCGAAATGAAGCTAGATTTGCTGTAAGTGGCAAAAATGTCCAATATGTCTCAACTTACACCAGTACAATAATAAAAAGTAATTTATGATAATTATCAAACTGTATAAAATGTAATTATTTAAATTTAATGAAAAAATGTGATCATAAAAAATTAATTAAAAAAAATATAATGTCCCCAAAATATAGAAATATCTTTCCCATTTCAATGTATTTAAAATTCATAGAATTTCCCAAACTAATTTTACAATAAATAACCCCATGGGTTAATATTGTTCAGATTTTACATTTAACATTTTTACTACATTAATTTGAAATTTTGTTTTGCTGCTCTCACCCTTTATTCTACATACAGCAAGACCAGCCCCAGCACAGATGGTATGCTGGACCTGTGGTCCTCCCAAGCAGGATCAGTACCATAGTTTCTATTCACTGACATGCTTTTCTAATGATTTTTTTGCTTATTTCCAGCCTGTCTATAATCTTAGTACATGTTAGGTGCATTACTTATGCGCCTAAGTTCCGTTATGCGCCTAACACATAGGCGAGGCGCTTCGAACTTTACACACCATTTATGAGAGCACAAAAAACACTTTCATACATTCAGGCGCGTTATACACTGAAAATGAGACTCGACAATTCACTTCGACGCGCCTTCCTTCATACATGTTGCCCTTTGTCTCTCATAGTTGAGGTCGACCTATGATGTCAATTACAGGCCTCTCTCATCTTTTTAAGTGGGAGAACTTGCATAATTGGTGGCTGACTTACTACTTTTTTTCCCCACTGTGCATGTTTAAATGTCCCACATGCCATTATCAGACGCATTACATAGAGCCTGCAACACTTTGTAATGCACCTGATTTCGGGGGGCGTGCAGGAGGCGGGGCGCACTTGAACCATAGCGAAGCTACATATTTATAGCTTCACTACGGGATTTCTAGGTGCAGGACCCTGAGCAACACTGATTGCTCATCCTGCGCCCACAACTACCCCTTCCTAAACCTCCCCTTCCACTGCTAGTGATCCATCCCAACCAATACTGACACCGATAACCATCTGTATTAAATTGCCCACAGCAGCCATTTTATGAACAAAATACAAACATATATTATCTGGTTACAGATACGGGTCTTAGGGTTTTAGATAAATATACAGATAACCTTTATTTCCTGTGGCAGAGCGACTGCTGGTAGTCACATGGTCCTGCCACTAGAGAGTCTACGGCCGGAGACTCTCTACAGATGCGCCACCGAGGAACTGGGCTCGGTGGGGAAAATCCACCTATTTTGTGTCAGTGTTATATTACTGACACTTACTGTAGCGGCTAGAATAGCTGCAAGGCAGCTAGGTATGGGGTGGCTCTTCCAGGACAGCTATAGTGACGGATGGGTGGCTCTCCCTGCATTCCAGGTCCCTGGGTTCCGGCCCAGATATTGGACATCTCTGGAGGCCTATAAAAGCCTAGTACTCCAGGTGATCGGGGGGCGTGGCTGTTACCTGAAGGTGTGAAGCAGCAGAGCTGAGAGAGAGCTCTGGCCCCCAGAAGCTACAGGGAAGCCTAGGACACAGTGTGGAAACTGTATTTTTGAGGAGCTGTGCGATAGGCACAGACCTCGGGACAGAGAGGGTCTCTGTAAGTGAGTTAGTGGCCAGACGGCCAAGGGTTTTATTTTATGTGTTTTGTACACTGTGTGCCTTAATAAAGCTGGCCGAGGCTGGTCTGCCAATACCGTTCTACCAAGGACGGCGGTTCAAACGCCAAGCGAGAATCCCCAGGACGGGCCAAGATGGCGTCCCAGAGCTGAGCGGCAGCTTACATTCCATATAAATAACATAAACATATCTAAAACCGTAAGACCCGTATCTGTAAGCAACCAACTAACATCACTCAACCCGTGTAAATCAGTACCGAAGTACACCAACCTGTGGGACAGAAGTCTTTGGAGCCGAAAAAAGACCTGGCGACCAAAATCCCCGAAGGGACAAAACACACCACTACCCCCAGCTGTACTCCACTGTCTCGGGGGTCCAAAAGCCATACTAGATGGCTCACCCAATTTGCTCTCCAGGGATACCAACCTGGAAGAGCCCACCTTTGTCAGGCCGAGTCCACGTTCACCAAACCCAGAGGGAGTCATACCCCGAATGACCCCCTCAGCCAATCTCCTCTTTCAGCTCCAAGAACCCCTGCCGCCATCACGAGCATGCCATGACACCTCATGCATGCGAGACCTCCTCCAAGCCAATTGCCCTCTCAATGCCCTCCTGTAATCCGAGGGCCCACAAGTCCAAACCCACTGCTGTCAAATGCACCCCATCTGACCTCCAACTCCAAATGCCGAATAAATACACCGCCATTCCAAGCCACAAACCCTGCCACCGACCAGTTTACCTTGATCCTGGCCCGGTTCAACCACTCCACAGAGCGCGCCCCCCCTCCAATGGTGTCTGTATACTATATCCGACCACACAATCACCATTCCTGGGAAAGCCGACCACAACCGGAGCAGGCCGCATTTTATGTTCCTCGTCAGCGCTCTGGAGGACAACGACCCTAGGTCATTGCCCCCCGCATGCACCATCAGGATGTTGGGCCGTCGATACATCTCAGCGAAATGCAACACCTCAGGCAGCACCCCCATCCATCGCAACCCTCGCCTACCAAGCCATCGTACCACCGCTACGCTCCATGATATGCCCAATAGAAGACCATCTGGCCGCACTGCTGCCTGCTTCGCACCCCAGTGCACGTAGGAGTGTCCAAGGATCCAGACCCGGAGCTGCCCCCCCCCTTCCTCGAATCGCGCAAGCAAGTCCCGCAGCGCTGCCGCCAAAACCCTCGACTCCCCAGACTCCCCAAGCCCCCCCTCCTGCTGATCCACGCAGCCCGCGGGTCAAACCCTGTGCTCCTCCTGCCCCTAACACCCGCAAAAGTGGCGGAAAAGTACAAGACAGAGAGTACAACACTCACCAGGCTGCGTACTGGAATCTTGATCATCGTTGTGAAGGAAGACACGATCGTCCGCAGCAGCCTGACGACCCGGGTCAAGGCCATCCAACCCCAACAGGGGGAGACCGACCGGCACTGGTCTAAGGGACTGGGCTGGCGACAGCCAAGCCTGCGGCATAGCAGCAGCTTCTTCGGCATCTAAACCCACCAGGCCAGCAGCATGCCGCCCGTCACGCCTTCCACACTGAAAATCCCCCGATGACGCTGGAAGATGCTGAGGGGAACTCCGACACAAGGGTTCCCCCCTGGTCGGCACATCACCAGGCGGGGGCACCGTTATCACCGACCGCAGCGACATGCTAGAGGCAGCAGCTGGCCTGACCCCAGACAGGCACCCAGGCCCGCTGCCCCCTGCAGGACCCGTCGGCCGATCTGGATTTCTCCCGGGCCACGCGGTTCGCCCGGGTCATGTGTCCTGTCCGCCCGACCCGTAGGGTTCCCTGAAGGGTTCCTGTGGCAACAGCAAGTCCGAGGGGTGCAGTCTGGGCTAAGCCTCTGCGATCCTCCTCCGACCCCCCTCGCCCGGAGCCAGTCCGCGCCCCCGGCCTCCACCATGCGCCTCAGGATCTCCACGTGGTCGTCCGCCATCTTGAAGTCAGCAGCGCGCCACACGGGCGTCCATTCTGCTGCCTCATCCTGCCCAGCGTGCCGGGTCATGCCGTGCTTACCCTAGGTGGATGGGGCGGTCCGACGCGCTGCTTTGCAGCTGGAACAGGTAGAGCAGGTAGAGCGGGTTCATAAATCAGGCGCATTCTAGACTAATATTATGCGCATGAAATTTGCTGTTTACACATCAAATTTCATACATGTCGCCCTTAATGTGTATCTCCAGTCTGGAGATCCAGTTTATTGTTATAGGGGGATAGGCAGCTATCTATCTCCCAGTTTAACAATTAATCAGATATGTTAACGTCTAACAAGCTGAACTTTGTCTACCCCTAAATATGCACCAAAGGACAAAGGGGATGTTCTGAACACATTATGTTATCAGACCCTGTTGACATCAGCATAATGTGTCAAGAATTATCTGATGTTTATGTCCATTTTAAGTAATCCACGTATTATCTGACAGAAGATCGGGAATAGTAGATTAAGTAGAACATTGGGCCTGGATCCTTCTCCACTGCCGCCCGTGCTATTTCATATCTATAACCAACACCACTTTTCTGCGCTAGCATGTTTTATAATGATTAAACAATAACCGAGTGTTCTGCTTGTATGAACAGATTTGACCCCTGAGTTTTGCAGTTATCTCCAGCCTTTATACATTATTATGACCACCAGAGTAACCGCCGTGTAAAGCACAGACAACAGCTGAACAGACTGGGAGTGCCTCAGTAAGATCCAAATAGGTTGTCACAGATATCTGGAGCCATGCTGACTGCATCCCACAGCAGCTAGAGGGTGCGTGGGGAGAATCCAAGGTGCAAACACGACCATTGAATTGGTTCCACAGTGCCTAACCAGGTTCAAGTATGGTGAATTATGAGGCCAGGGAAGTACTTGAAAGACCTGTTCTTCCAACCAATGTCAGACATTTCTAGCTGTATGACATGTTGCTTTGTCTTGTGGGAAGATCCCATCCACCCCAGGGAAGACAATCAACATGTATGGGTGTACGGGAGCTGCAAAGATGGATTTATACCCAAATTATTTGATAGTGCCTTCCACATGGATCAGTGAGGAAGAAAGGGCCACAGAAAGATACCTACCACCAGCCTGTGTTCTATATATATATATATATATATATATATATATATATATAAATAAATAAAAGGAAAAAGTAGGGGGCGCACAATAGTGTAAAATCTAAGGTAGACAAAATATACTAAATAAAGGCGTGCTCACCTCGTGGAGTTGTACAAAATGAAGGTACAACTCTCCTGAAAGCTTGCAGGGCCGTTAAAGCCGTCGCCCTTATTACGGCTGCCGGGATCTTGATCCAAGACTGGACTCAAGTGCTGAAAGCACTTGGTATAATACAATGCAAAAATTGCCCAAAGGAAAAGGGCATGAATCCGGCGCACTTTCAAAGAAACAAAATTAAACCCTTGCGGGTGTATAAAATATAGTTACTTTTATTAATAAAAGCAATATGGATTCTTACCACAATGCATTTAAAAACCAGAACTAAAAACAGTACTAGACTTTACGCGTTTCGCGCGGCACACCCGCGCTTCCTCAGAAGTATATATATATATTACTAAGCAGAATAAATGCATTAGTCTGTGAGTAAATTAATATTGACATAGCAACCAACTATATATTACTACACTAAGTACTATTTATGTTATGTACTGCATATATATATATTATATAAAAATATATATATATATATATATATAAATATATTTATATACATAATTGATTTGTGGGCAGTTACACACCATCTAATTGGTGACCTGTTTCTTAGATGTTTTTAATATATTTTTAATTATGATTTCATTAATATTTTTTTTTTTATAATCAATATTGGAAGTTTTGCATTTTTCCTTGAGTATGTGAGTCTTAAAGGGAATCTATCGCCAATATTTTTTTTTACTTATTAAATCAAGACCCTGATCCATATTCTGTTCCTCTCAGTCGTTTTTATTTCCTGATTGTAGATTTCTCTATTCGGCCGTCTATATATGATTGTGGGGAAGACATTCTTGCTTGCACTGTTTTAACAGCAGTCAGAGAGATACTTTACAGCAGCTTCATGCCCATAGGATTCTAAAGACAGATTATGTCCCATAGACTTGTATAGGAGAGTTTTCACTGTGAAAGGAGGAGAGAGGGGGAGGGGTGACATCTCCTCTTGAGACTGGTGGATTCTGTGTTATCTGTGCACATTGGTGTCTCCTTTCAGTGTGACCCTGCTTTTACTGATAATGAGCAGACACTGCTGAAAAGCTCTCTAAACAGAACAGGAAGTGTCAGACGATTATTAGGCCTAGTGGCCAAAGGGAAGACTGCAGGACTTAAGAATTGTTAAAAAAAATACTGAAAATTAAAAAAAAACATAACCAAAAATTCCTAAAAAATGTGTTTAACATAAAAATGTGAATTAAACAATAAGTCATTTTTTGATGACATGCTCTTTTAAAAAACTTTTGGTATTACTTTATGTTACCTATACCCTATTGTCATACAGTTGTTTTCTTCCAGCAATGATTGCAAGCTATTTGTTCTCTGATGTCTCTCGCCAAATATTTCATTGTCTATCCATCTGATAAGCAGAAAATGTGACTCATCAGAGAAGGCAACCTATACCAATCAACAGAGGTCCAATCATGATACTACCATAAAAACTGAAGCATTTTTCTGTGCTTTGGAGTCCAATACGCAGTAGGGTTCACTGTACTTTTGCTTTAGACACAACTCTGGTAGCCCCCTGCTCCACTTTAGCATGTTGGTTCACCCTCAAGAACCTTTGTAGACCATGTTCACCTCAATGGCACATAGCGCTCTGCAGATTCCACATCAATTACCACTTGTCCACTCATGATACACTTTCATCACAGCAGCACACTAACCGTGTTGAGCAATGAAATCGACAAAAGTTGAAATCGGGCAGATTTTCACTAAAATCTTGGTTCCGCGATGAAGAGATTATTTCTCTTAAAATCTAATCAATAACCATCATCTCAGATTCCAATCGCGTCATTTTCGGCGCTTTCTGTAATTTTGGCAGCCGACCAATCAGCACAGAGCACAGGGGAGGGGGGGTGAAGAACATCACCAGTGGGGTGTTTAGGGATCTCATTGGATGCTGAAATCACATGACCTCGTTTTATCTATGTCACTGCACTTCCTGATTGGCACCATTAGCTTCTATACAGCGAACAGAATGGATAGCTGTCTCTCTGCTGAGCTTTTTTAAAAGCTAGTAGAGATTATTTCCCAGCGATTTTACAACTGAAAAGGATCTTTGATAGAGTAGTTAGATTAGGGTACAGCAAGATTACAGAATTCTAGTTAGTATTAGTTAGAGATTTGGAAACAGCTCCAGTGCTCTGAACAACACAGCTGCGGGTGGGGGTCACGCCTGCTCTGGGGTGGGAGGAGATCCTGCATCAGACATATTTCTACTCTCAAGCCACTGGGAAATAGCACCAAATTTTATTTCTGCGTAGCCAGCATTCCCCACTGTCTGAGTTCAGGGTGTTCCTTTCTTGTGGGGTGCACCTCAGCATTTATATCACTCATATTTGTCCTCTCAAGCCACTTTGAGAAAGCACCCAATTTTATTTCTGGCCCTGAAACGGTTAATAGATGACTCTCACCGCATCCACTGTAACTGGGCCCTGCCAACTGAATCTCCGCGTTCCCCGTTTGGATGTTCTTGCTGCCACCACATATATGAAAAGTTGTTGGTCCCAGGTGCAAAAAAGTGATAGGGGCCTTGTGCCATTTCCAATATCGGTGTCTTGTTTTGTGTCAAAGATATTAAGCACATTACAGAGTGCCTATGGCACTTTGTAACGTGTCTGAGATAAGGCGGGTGGGGGGTTCTAGAGGCGTGTCACACCACAACTGTACAAAGCTACACATGTATGACTGTTTTTCAGCAAATCCAGGCTCATTACTGCTGGAACAGGTAAGGCATTTTAAAAGTGGTTTACCTGAGCCAGAAGTGTCGCTTTGTAGCTAGAAGGCGCTAAATCTATGACCAACAGTAAAAGAGATTCATAGATTCAGGGGCATTCTACACTACAAATGGGCACAAAAAGAATGATGCCTAATTCCGGTTCCTCGTGCCCGCCGGATAATCCTACCACCAGCTGCTCAGTTCAGCACAGACCGGCCGCCCCGAGTGCCCGCACACCGGCAGCAGTACCTTCCAATGGAAAGGTACCTACTGTGCAGCGCACATAAGCCCAGAGCCACCTGAGACGAGCCGCATGAGGAGGCCAAGATGGCGTCGGCCATTCACACACAGCATGGCACACAGCATTCAGGTACAGAGAGAGAGAGTACAGCAGCAGTGGGGGGAGGGGAGGCACAAAATCCGCAGATACAGACCACCACCTTCTCCCTGCTGGACCTATGACCAGGGGCATAGCTAGAGACTCATGGGTCCGGGTGTAAAACTTCATCTTGGGAGCCCCCCTACTCCCAGACACCGTCTGTAGACCAATACTTTTCAACCACAGGTTCCCTACTTAATGTGACTGATGTCTGTGGTGTAGCGCGCTGCAGAAAATTATTACTATTTAAAGGAATTGACCAATAGAAGAAAATTCATTTCAAATGGGGCCAAAGAAAAACAAGTTATACAGGCTTGGTGTCTGTCCATCTTGCCTTTCCCCCACACAAAATAAAAAAAAATGTTCTGGGGTGAACAGGAAAAAAATACAATTGTGCCTTTTGTTTTATGGGTTTAGTTTTTTGTGGAGTTTATGCTGCACAGTTCATTTGACATCTGTGTTCTGCGGGTCAGTATACAAGGGTCACATTATAACTACTATATAGTGACTTATACCACCATACTGTCACTGACCAAACCAGTATACGAAGACCAATAACAACAATATTCAAGGACCTAATAATACCGCCCTATATCACTACCCTATAGTGCCTAATACCATCATATTATAACTGATCAAGACCAATATTACCAATAACAACAATATGTAAGGACCAAATAATACCGCCACAGTATGACAACATATCATCACCATAAGGAGACTGAATATAAACCATTACATTAAGACCACTATTACAGCCATACAGTGACCATATAGCGGTAGATAGCAGTTGTACACAGGCTCTGCAGACTGTATATTACCGCCATACAGTGACCATATAGTGATAGATACCAGTGTACACAGGCTCTCCAGACTGTATATTACCTCCATATAGTGACCATATAGTGGTAAACACCAGTGTACACAGGCTCTGCAGACATATAAGTGATTACAGAGCAGTTACATTTAGTGACTCATGGGTGACGTCTTTTCTGATATCGTTCTCTCATCTTTCTTCATCCAGTCCAGACACTCATGACGTCTTCTCTCGGCCACACTCGTCCCTGCAGAATTTGCCGCACAAACATGTTAGACTCCAAACCAGGGCTGAGCAATTAATTTTACCATGGGACTGCATGAGAAAGTGGGATGGTTTTAGAGGGACCGACTAATAAAAAAAAAACATAAGGTGAATGGGGGAAAATTTGTTTTTGGCTTTTATTTTTGTGGAAACTCACTCTGTACCCTCAGTAAGGCAGGTATATAGATATGTCCCCCAGTAAGGCAGGTGTATAGGTACATCCCCCAGTAAGGCAGGTATATAAAGCTCCCTTCAGTAAGGCAGGTGTATAGATATGTCCACACAGTCAGCAGGTATATACAGCTCCCCTCAGTCAGGCAGATATATTTAGCTCCCCTCAGTCAGGCAGGTATATATAGCTCCCTTCAATCAGGCAGGTATATAGATATGCAACACAATCAGGTGATATAAACCTATTTTATTGTATCCAAAAAGCAGCAATAATAGTAAACAAAGTTACAATGTTACTTGCATTTCTGCCATCAGTAGTGATGTAGTCGGACAGTTCATAAGAACGAACTTGGCATCAGTCCAGTACTGAACTTTCAGTGCTGCCGCATAGCACAACTTTTCCTTCTGAGCACATCGATGGACAGGCGGGCAGTCCGCGCAGGCGCGCAACGTTTCGGAGGAATTTGAGATTGGTGGGTCTCCCTGAAAATTTTTAAACATAGAGACTTTCAGGACCTTCAAGCCCTGGGCATCCACCACAAATGCCGTAAGGAAAGGGTACACCGGGTGGGCCCAGAAACGAACCTATCCCAGGCCCCTGGGTCCCAACCTAGACAAAGAAACACAGTAATAATGAAGTTCTTGGACTTTAATGACAAGTGCTGAGAACTTATTGCAAATTGAATATACCTCTGCTCATAAGGGACCATAGGGTGCTAGTGTTTGAGGACTTCTCCGCTGACGTCTCACAAAGATGAAGAGCACTTACCAAAATTTGTATGTACCTTTTCCAAAAGAAGATCCGGTTCCAAATTCTGTACCCGGCAACCCTTAAAGTACTTGACACCAATGGGCCACCCAGACTCTACGTGCTCTACTTTCCAACCAGACTTGCCCCAGACCCCCCCCCCCTCCCCCGGCTTTCAAGCCTTGGTGAGGAATCCATGGGTGCCATTAAAAAGAGTTCACAAGGGACTTCATGGGCTCTACCACAGTCTCCACTCTCGCCTAAGGAACGACGTCAACTGAAAAAGGGAGCACAGCAGGATTATACCCTGGACTGAGGTTTTCGGGTTCTGGATGCTCGGGCTTACCTATGTTAAGGGGTGGTCATGTGTAAGGCAGACAATAGGGTCTTATGCTCTTTTGTTCATAGGGTGAAAAGTTAAAGTTAACCTGCTATTCTATATAGGCAACATTCTTATTTGGTTGGGTACACAAAATATTTTGGACTGTGCTGACAGCTGATGGGCGGGAGAGACTTAAGAGTTTTATTTATCCCCTGTCGCTGGAAAAAAGGAGGTCACCACAACGCAACAAAGGGAGTGCACCTTTTCTGTCCCCCTTCTGCATTAGTTTGCAGAGTGCTAGGTTGCACATGTTTACATGGTTTACAGAATTTCTTGTTAATAAGTTAATATTTCTGTCAATACACAGTGTCATCCTCTCAATCCTGCTATTACTTTATATCTCTGACCTGGTATTGAATTGGTTCTATACAGCCCAGGTATTCTATGGGTTTCAGGATTCTTCCCCGCAGCAATTTAATTTGGTGAAGACCTTTATATGCAGATCATCTCTTGGAACATAAAGGGGCTCCGCTCCCCAAATAAGTGGATAAAGGTGATCCAAAATCTAAAGAGACTCCACTCTGATGTAGTCTTCTTGCAAGAATCTCATTTGAAGGCTGTTGATATTCAACGTCTAGAAAAACAATGGGTGGGACATGTCTTTGGATCCCCGTCTGAAAATGGCAAAGCCGGAGTCATTACTCTCACACAAAGTTTTCTCTTTTGAGTTAGTCTCACATGAGCACGATGATGAGGGGAGATTTTCTCACCTAGTTTTCAAGTGGGGGAGGGGGGAGGGAGGACCCTAGCCTATTTAATGTTTAGGGGCCCAACGGATAGAACAGACCCTTTTTTCAGGAATTGGAGAGGGGGATCAATAAAGACCGGAGCTCATGCCAGATTATAGGGGGGATATGAACTCAATTGAAGACAGACAATGCGGACCGTCAAATAAAAGACCTGATAGGACCTCTCAGAAGCTGGATAAGGGGGTTATGTGACACCTGTTAGAATCCGCTAATTTACATGATTGTTGGAGAGATAGAAACCCAGATGGGAGGAATTATACATTCTTCTTCCCAGTTCACCAATCATGGTCCAGACTAGATTACCTTCTGGTTTCAGATGATCTACAGAATAGGATTTAAAATGCCCAAATTCTATACATGGTCATTTGTTGGAGAGATAGAAACCCAGATGGGAGGAATTATACATTCTTCTTCCCAGTTCACCAATCATGGTCCAGACTAGATTACCTTCTGGTTTCAGATGATCTACAGAATAGGATTTAAAATGCCCAAATTCTATACATGGTCATTTGAGACCATGCGCCGATCTCTTTAGATATAACAGAGACATACCCTAAAGGTTCGGATTTCATCTGGAAATTTCCCTCGTATCTAGCCAAGATGGACCAGTTTGCAGATATGGTCAGAGAGTGGTGGATGGTGTTTGCCTCTAATAATGAAGAACACCACAACGACCTCTCGCTAAACTGGGCTACCTCCAAAGCGGTTTTGAGGGGTAAAATTATAGCTTACACCTCTCTATACAGGCACAATTTAACCAGCTCCTACATAAAAGCATAGACAAGGGTCAGGAAATCATACAAAGCCTTCCTACAAAACAACTCACACACGAATAAACTGAATTGGGAAAAGGCTAAATTAAAATTTGATTTGTAGGCATAACATAGGGAAGAGGTACATCGGTCGTTCATGCATTCCACCCTTTTCAGATACGGAAATAAATCCGGGAAGCTTCTTTCCAGACTTTTGAAGGGAGCCTATAAACCATGTGCACACCAGAAGACGATATACCTGCTGATCCTGCAAAGATAAATGATTCACTTAGAGACTTTTACGCCTCTTTGTACACAGCTGGGGGGTGTGGGATCATGAACGACAATAAGGACTTTATTTCTAAAGTTACCCTTCCACACCTCTCGGACACTCAAAGGGAGAAGTTAAATGCAGAAATATCTGAGATGGAGGTTTGAGCGGCCGTATGCCACTTGAATCCTGGAAAGGACCCTGGCCCGGATGGGTTCTCGGGAGAGGTATATAGTATCCTAATAGACCAGATAACCCAGATACTCACACAATACTATAACTTAGTACTCCAATCAGGGATCATGCGGCCAGAATAAAAAAATACCTTTATTAAAGTTAAACCGATCCCTCTCTTCCAGCCTCATATAGGCCCATATCGCTTATTGATGTGGATCAAAAAATCCTCTCCAAAATAATGGTTGATCGCCTAGCAGAATTCATGCCATCCATAATTGGTACCTCTCAAAAAGGTTTTACTAAAAGAAGGGCAGCGATCGGAAACATCAGGAAGGTGTTGGCGGTATTGGAAAGGGTCAAACATAAACCAATAGTAGGAGAACAACCAGTTTTAGTGGGCCTAGGACGCGGAAAAGGCCTTCGACAATGTGCGATGTGAATGGCTCTGGTTTGTCCTGGACGAGATGGAAATCAAGGCGGCTTTTAGGTCTTATTTGTCAGCTATATACGCTAACCCTACTGCTCAAGTCCATACCCTGGGGTTTCTGTCATCCAAGTTTTACCTACAGAAAGGAACTAGACAGGGATGCCCGTTGTCACCCCTCCTTTTCAATTTGGCCCTTGAGCCTGTAGCAAGATTTCTTAAAAATCTGGATCTTTTTACTGTTTTTACTGGGATTGAAGTAGGGAATAGAGAGGTTAAAATTGCACTGTTCGCAGACTACCTGATCCTGTTTATGTCAGATTCCCTGGCCCAGCTCCCCAGAGTATTGGAATTCCTACATCTATTTGGGAAAATGTTGGGGTACAGAGTAAATGTCACCAAAAGTGAGCTTTTAGATATAGGCCCTAGAATATCAAAAACCCAATGGCACAATCTACATTTGGACATTGTTGTGGCCCCAGATCATATCACCTACTTGGGAATCAAAATTGGTCGGACTCAGGAGACTATTTACAAACTAAATTTTCCTCCACTCATCAACATGTCCCAAGATCTGAAACGTTGGACCCTCTTACCACTGTCAATAGCTGGCAGATGTCATGCTGTAAAAATGATTTGCTTTCCCAAATTACTATATCCCTTACAGACCCTCCCCCTCCTATTGCGACACTCGGACATTACAAAAATCAATTCCTCTTTCTCCAAGTTTATCTGGGCGGGAAAGAAGGCTAGCATCGCACTGAGGAAATCAATGCTCCCAGTTTTGAGAGGCGGACTAAATCTCCCAGACATTAGGGGATACAACCTGGCCTGCTTTTCTATACACGTGTTAGACTGGATGGTGGAAACCAGCTATTTCTCCAGCTGAGACTTGGAGAGAGAATTGATGCTCCCTTGGCACCCAAGCCCTCCTACACACAAAATACCCCAATCTTCCCCCTCTGATTAAAACTTCCTCTCTTTTCCATGATATGATACTGGTATAGAAGGAAATACACAGGAAATTGGGTCTTTCCTTCAGACTATCCAAGGACATGCCTGTTTGGGACCACTCTGAGTTCCCACTGGGACAGGACAATCCAATGTTGGCAGAGTTCTCCCTTCCTAGGTCTCATATGCTAGCTGCCTACCAACTCTTCTATTTTTGTAATAAGAGACTGAGAGATGTCTCAAAGGAGGTCACTCTGAACACCTTTGATACCTTTCTCACGGCCCACAGAGATACCTGTTGTCTATCGGGACTATATGATGCAATGAGGGCCTGGAACATGACGCAAATAGAATCCCAGACTTTGCGCTTCTGGCATCGTTGTCTGAGCAACGAGCACATTTCAGATAAGATATTAAAAGGGATTATAGCCATACACAAACATTTCATTTGAGAGACTTGGAGAGAGTCTTTCTTTAAAATAATTCATAATGCTATCTATCTATTAATTTGCCAGCTACACAGAAATTCCCAGATAGGATACAACACTGCCCCAAATGTGGGTCTCATAAGACTGATCTGTGGCATGGACTCTGGGAATGTAGCTCCACACAGAGTTTCTGGGACAACATAATCAACTATATCAGGGTTCACTTTGATGTCACCTTGGTTGAGTATTATGATTTGTTGATTTTCCATTGTCTCAGACCAACGGATCCGGATGAGGGGAATGTCATGGAGGAAGCTATAAAGGCACCAAGAATTCCAGGAATAATCCACATAGCACTACTTGCAGCAAAACACTGTTTATTGAACCTTTGGCTCAATACCTCCCTCCCGTCGGTCTCTCAGGTTATGGGACAATTAGAGGACTATCTCATAGCTGACAACAGAAAGACACAAGAAGACTCGCACTGCTGGTTTCGTCAGATGAACCTTTATTGAGTCACATTATTCAGAGAGAGAGATCAGAGCCCTTATGCAGACATTTAAATTCACGGCCTGGTGTTGTAGAGAGGGGATTTGTGGTTCACTGGTTAGATTACAGGTTTGAGAGGTTCTCAATCACGATGGGATTATCTTCTTCTTGAGAGGAAGGACCCCGATACAGAGGGATTACAATGGGCTGGGAAACCGTTCCTGAGGCTATGCAATATCGCACTTTTTATCTTAGAGGTTGAGAGGAGACACACACGCAAGATAAGACAAAAGTGTTGTTCTAAATGTTTGTTTTGTTTATGTCCTGTTATGACTAGGTCCATGGTTTTCATAGTAAAAATATATAAATCCACTGCACACCATGAGAGGGTTTTTGAATGCAAAGAAATATTTATTTACATATTTACAAGGCCATAGCTACTAGATCTCGAAAAATATAGATGCACAAAGTTCAAAGAGTATAATTAAGCATGTGTTTTACAAAAATATGGATGTCATATATTAAACGACGTTTTGGCTATGTGCCTTTTTCAAGAGACATCCACTCTAAGGACACTAGGAGTATGGCGTAGGGTATATAAGGTAGATATAGGTATGCCCATGATATGCCACAGCACTATGTGCTATGCCGGTGCACAGCAGCCTCCGGACGCCGCGCACTTGTCTCCTCCACCCTGCCCTTTTTGGCAAATATCTTGGCCTCCTCTTGTGAGCCCACCGGAGTCCTGGAACCTTTTCCTACCAAGACTATATCTATATCTGCCTTATATACCCTACGCCATACTCCTAGTGTCCTTAGAGTGGATGTCTCTTGAAAAAGGCACATAGCCGAAATGTCGTTTAATATATGACATCCATATTTTTTGTAAAACACATGCTTAACTATACTCTTTGAACTTTGTGCATCTATATTTTATGAGATCTAATAGCTATGCCCTTGTATATATGTAAATAAATATTTCTTTGCATTAAAAAACCCTCTCATGGTGTGCAGTGGATTTATATATTTTTACTATAGATCTATTTTCCACATTGCACCCAAATATCTATATGTTACCTAGGTGTGCGTAACCCTCTCCATATTTAGACCATGGTTTTCATAGGACTTTGTTCTGAGAAATATGACTATATTGTTTACTCTGTCATGTACTGAGTCATGTTGTACAATTTGTTTTTAAAAAACTTTTGAGAATATGTAAAAAAAAATAAAAAGAATGGTGCCTGGGCGCCAAAAATCATGCATGTCGCCTTAATTGTGCATGACTTCAAAACCCAGTACAGTAGCACCTGGATCAGAAAAGGTGTCCAGGAGTGAGAGGGGAAAATATTATTGGCCATCATCATTTGAAATAATCTAATAGCTAATTAGAGATTAAAGGAGTTGTCTCACTACAGGCTTTCAGCCTATCTCAGTGTGTCTGGCAGCAAAGAATTTTAGAATTCAGGGGCGTGCTTCTTGTCTGCCTCTTCTCCTCCCTCTTCCCCCCTCCCCTCAGCACACAGACAGCTCTTCTCCTCAGACTGCAGTAACTTCTATACACCAGGGTGAGGGTGAAGGGGTTTGCTGCCAGAGTTAACCCTATGTGTGCCTACCTAGATCTGCTGCTCACTGCTGGATCAGCTGCACTGTGCTGCTGCTTTGGATGAGCTCTTGGTTATCCTCTCCACAGAGTCAGGAGACAGCAGGAAGAGTGCTGATCTATGAGTGTGGTTCCAGAGGTCTGTTTAGCTGTGTATTCTAATAGCAGAGCAGGGGGGATGTAAGTGTTCCTATACCCCCTGCTTAGCATACAAATCTCCACGGACATCTCAAGCAACAACAAACACAAACACTGTCCTCCCATCAGAACAGACACAGGGCAGCTGTGAAGTGTGTTACTATAATCACAATGTGTCACTAATACAGCAAAGCAGGGAGGGATATGAACCGTTCACATGCCCCCCCTGATCTGTTCTATTAGTATAGTCAATGCTCCACAGACACTTGGTGATTATAGTAACACACTTCACTGCTGTCACATCCTACTGACCACAGATCAGCGTCACCTCTGCTCTCCTCAATCTGTGTAGAGAGCAGGAGGGAGCAGGCACACACAGGGTTAATCCCAGCAGCACAGCTACACAGACATAGATGCCAGGAGTAGAGCCCTCCCTCCCCCTCCCCTCATACTGTGCGGGAGGGGCTCTGTGCTCAGACCTATATTCAGAGGCTGATGAGTCACCAGCACTGGCAGCCAGTGAGATAAAAATCAACAGATCGGTGGCTATAGTGATTTGAGGAGCTGATGCACTCCTACTACCAGGGATAACTCAAAATCAGTAGGACATTTGTAATGAACATATATTGTAAAGCTGCTTGTTTTTAAAAAAAATCTTTTAATTAAAACCCAATCATTGTAGCGAGACAACCCCTTTAAGAACAAAAGTGCTGTGGCATATCATGGGCAGTTTGGAGCCCTGGGTCAGGAGTGGCCACTTAAATCACCTTATAATAACAAATCCTGATCACTGTGGGTATTAGCATCATACTGTGTGTCATCGTGTTTCTGCTCCCCTTGTTTGTAGTGCTGATGTTCCCCTAGAGTGCAAGTGACTAAGGATTGTGGCATTGATGCCTTTCCAAAACATTTCAGCCTTTACAACCATACTTGCTTAACAATGTTAGTTGATAAATAATCATCATAGCAACCACCATCTTTGGTGAAAGCAGTTCACACCTTTTGCACTTACACTTAATTACTATTCCTCTTTGTGGGAACATTGCACTAGCACATTACAGGCCATAATAAGTAGTTGAACGCACACTGTTATTTTACTACTGACCTGAATTAATTGCCATGAATGGGGAGCAAAGTATGCTATCAGCTATGTCTAGTTGTCTAATAGCACAAACCCCCCCTCAGCTCTGCTTCTAAACTTGTGCTATGAACTATGTCTAATAGAATGAGCCTCCTTGGCACTGCTCCCACAGCTCTTCTGTAGGATATTTCACCAGTACTGGCATTCCAGTAGAGATTTACAAAGATCCATAGCTCAAATTTTTCCTTTAAAGATGTAACTTTCATTTCAAAGCGTAGTGTTGCTTTTACACTATTCTTTGAAATAAAAGTTATATCTTGGAAGAAAGAACTAGTGCATTGGATAGTTGCAAATGTCTTAATTATGTCCACCTAGATAACTATTGTATTCTATTATTATTTATATAGTAAATGTTTGATAATGTAATGACTATGTGTGAATCAGGTTTATTGACTTACAATGGTTGTCCACTTTTCAATGTCCTCGGGTTTACTGTAGGCAAAATGTCAGTAGTCAAACATAGCTTCCAAAGTAGTCTAATGTTGTACCGTATTAGCCA
The DNA here is from genome assembly GCA_025379985.1 of Phyllomedusa bahiana. Lineage (NCBI taxonomy): Eukaryota > Metazoa > Chordata > Amphibia > Anura > Hylidae > Phyllomedusa > Phyllomedusa bahiana. The sequence continues at coordinate 96,350 of JAODAL010005423.1, read as the reverse complement.
TAGAAAGTAGTAGAAGAGTGAAGAAATCAAGCGATACCTTTTAGAGGCTAACTGAGTATATTTGATGGTGAGCTTTCGAGAGGACTATTGAAGATTTGAAGATTATGGTTTTAATGGGACATTTTAAGACGCAGAGGGAGAGAAAGGAATGGGAATTTAAATTAATGCAAAAATTTCAAACTCTGCAAAATGGGCTAAATATCCATGCCAGCTTTATGTCAAACTATGTGTGAACTGTGAGAGCCACAAATTACACCTGATGGCTAAGAGATAAGATGAAGAATTACTGACCCCTCCGTCATGCCTCACAAGTTTCCAGATTGTTGATTTCTTGACCTGTTGTAAATGACTTGTCTGCTTATATTGCATTTTGTTATTTTTAAGAATTCTAAGATCCTTTGAAGGTCCATGTCTTTTGTGTATAAAAAGTCTGTAAATTTTCAGTTCTTGTATAACATCATGTCTGAAGAAGGGAGCTAGTACTCTCGAAAGCTCACCATCAAATATACTCAGTTAGCCTCTAAAAGGTATCGCCTGATTTCTTCACTCTTAATAGCTTCCAAAGGAAAACATTTATTATTAATATTTATTTTAAAGCACCATTGATTCCAGGGCACATTTGAGGGGGGTTAAATACATAACATAGGTCTAAACAAAATACAATGACAATACTAAATGACTAAGAACTGGTACAGAGGAAGAGTGGACCCTTCTTGCAAAGGCTTACAATCTATAAGGAAGGGGGAAAGAGACAGAAGGTGAGGGGCAAACATGTTGGTGGGGTGTAGGGGCAGTGGAATTATTGTAAGTTATAGGTTATCCTGAAGAGATGGGTTTTCAGGTTGGTTTTGAAAATTGTGAGGGTGGAAGAGTCTGATGTGTTTGGGCAGTGAGTTCCAGGATACAGGGGAGCACGCGAAGTGTTGGAAACAATTGTGTGAGGAGCTGACAAGAGGAGAGCAGAGAAGAAGGTCCATACTGGGCCTGAGATCAGTAGGAAAATAATGGGAAGATAAAGGTATATTCTCATCAAAACTGGAGGATATTCTGGTATGTGAGGCTACGTTTCTTTTGTATAAACATTAACCTACATTGAGATAGTAATCCTTTCCCTAGTAAAATTCTAGAACAGGAGTGTCAGACTCAGGCCGCAGGCCTAATCTGGCCCATTGTGTAATTATATTTGGCCCATGAGTAACGGCCAGGCAGTGTACAGAGAAGAGGAAGAAGCCAGGGGCCTTCATTATACTGCTCTCACTCAGTCCCTCTTCCCTGCATAGAGCAGAGAAGGGACCACGGGGCAGAAGAAACAACTCAGGCAGCGGGACAACTGGTAAGAGAAGCTCACAGGGAGAAATGAGGATCTCAACACTTAGCCATTCCAGCTCCTTCTCAGCCCTGGCATCTCTACAGGCAGCAGGGTACTCCAAATGGAGACACCGTACTGTGCAGCTGATAAGAAGCACTGTGAAGACCACAGGACATGGTGAGTGAACAGACTAGAGTCAGTACAAATAAAGTGGGTACTGGACTGTTTCTCAGTTACTGAGAGCATACCAGAACATAAGGCAGTGGGGAATAAAAGCACTTGAGGGAAAAGACAGAGCAGAAGGACATTTTTTGTCTCCCACATAAAGCACATACAGCTGCACAGTGTCTATTAACCCTCAATCTATTAAGGTTGGCTCAAAACCTTTTTCCAACTTTTTAATTTTGGCCCACTGCATATTTAAGTTTGACATCCTTGCTCTTAAAGGAGGCAAAATTAATAACAAGCTTGATGGTCCCTCTCTTCTTGAGTCTGCATCTCCTCTATATTTATATATAGTATAAATCACACTACACCAGGCCACTTTATAGGTACAACCATGCAAGTAACGGGTTTGGACCCCCTTTTGGCCTTCAGAACGCCTCAATCTTTGTGGCAGTAGATTCACAAGGTTTTGCAATACGATTCTCAATTGGTAACCAAGTGGCCCAAAGAGTCCAAAGAGAAATATTCCCCACACCATGAACACCACCACCACCAGCCTGAACCGTTATGATACAAGCAGATGGGAATCATGCTTTCATGTTTTTTACGAACCAAATTCTGACCCTACCATCGCGAATGTCGCAGCAGAAAATCGAGACTCATAGACGAGGCAACGTTTTTTCTTTCCAATCTTCTACTGTCCAATTTCGAATGTGCATGGGCAAATTGGAGCCTCAGTTGTCCTGTACTTCAGCTGAAAGGAGTGCACCCGGTGTGTCCTTCATGCTGCGTAGGCCCATCTGCCCATCAAAGTTGCCGTACTGTCGTTCGAGAGGTGCTCTTCCTCCTTACCTTTGGTTGTAACGGGAGAGGCTATTTGAGTCACTGTTGCCTTTCTATCACTCGAACCAGTCTGCCCATTCTCCTTTGAACCCTCTGGCATCAACTAGGCATTCCGCGCCCCCAGGGACTTGGCCGCTCACTTGGATGTTTTTTCTTTTTCGGACCAATCTCTGTAAACCCTAGAGATGGTTTTGTTGCGTGAAAATCCCATGAAATCAGCCAGTGTTCTGAAATACTTGCAGACCACGCCCATCTGGCACCGAATCAACCAGTGGCCACGTTCAACGAGAGCACTCAAATCACCTTTCTTCCCCATACAGATGCTCGTTTTGAACTCAATGAATTGTCATGACCATGTCAACATGTCTAAATGCACTGAGTTTGCCGACATGTGATTGGCTGATTAGAAATTAAGTGTTAACGAGCAGTTGGACAGGTGTACCTAATAAAGTGGCCGGTGAGTGTATGTGCAGTATATATATTATCCTTTTTATATAAGTATTGTATTTTGCGCTGGTTTGTGTTTTGTATGTTATCTTTTCAGATATACCCCTAATTAATGTGTGTTCCTGCTATTGGTTTAAATTTCCCACCAAAACTTGTTTGTGTATGCTATGAGTAAGAGTTGCCAGACTCGAAACGCGTAAGCGCACGGTGGAGTTTTTACACTGTCAAATATGCTGTTTGCCCTCCATAGGCTATTAATTTTAATACGTTTTTGAATAAAATTTGGATTTTTTTTAAACAAAATTCAAGGGATTGTCCATGCCATCACTTCATCTGCACTAAGGTACTGTTTCTTTTCTTGTGTACTGACTTTGATTCGCCTGGCCAGCGTACTGGTGTTTGGCACTGGACTTCTTTGAATCACTGATTATAAAGCTCTGATGGTGAGTAGTTTCTTTTTCATGTTTATGCTACTTAGGTTCTATGTAGCAGGATTACTCAGTAATCCCGCTACATAGGCGGCCAGTGTCAACTGCTAATTGCAGCTGTAACAGTAGGGAATAGAGCCAACTTCGTTCCCTGCTGTTTAACCCTTTAGACGCTGCAGAGATTGCTGCTGCAATGGGAAAGTTCAAATCACACCACTTTGCCATTTTATAAAAATTTAAAAAACAAAATAATTTAAATGTTACACATAACTGCTGCATCTGTCAAAGTCTGATCTATTAAAATATAAAATAATTTATCCCATGCACTGAACACTACAGAAGAAAAAAATCATTTTAAATATCAAAATTGGAATAAAAAGTGAACAAAAAGTCATATCTGTCCCAAAATGGTACCGGTACAAAATACACTTCGACCTGCAAAAAATACACTCTCACTTAGGTCCATAGTTGGAAGAACAAAGTTATTGGTCACAGAAAATATAGGAAATAGAAAATGTTTGGATTTTTTTTGCGATACTAAACCATAAGAAAAATCCTTTATATTTGGTATTGTCAGAATTGTATCAACCTTCTGAATACAAGAAACGCATAATTTATGCCGAATAGTGAACGCCATAAAGAAACAACATGGCACAAGTACTTTTTTTTCGCATCTCACCCCACTTCGAATTGGAGATCCAGATATGCTGCCAAGTCAGAAGAGTCCTGAGTGCAGTTGGACTGTCCTATGTGGACTTGAAAAGCTTTTTGTACTTAATGGTTCTGACTAGTGTTGAGCGATGCGATTGGCTATCGAGATCGATCGATAGTCGATAGTCGGCCGCAATCGAATAAGTTTTTTCGAATATTAGCATCGATATGCGCGATGACCAATAAAGTCTATGGGAGAGCAACAAACCTTCATTAATACACACCCAAACAAGCTGGAGAAGCTGAAATATTAACATCACAACAGTCAAATGGATACGTGCTACATCTTAGTCAACACACTAGGTTATAAAAGTCACAGAAAAAAAGCACAGTACCATTTACAATCCCTGTCATTGTACCACAGCCGGACCCTTCGAACTGCATCACCCACAAATTAGAAAAGTGCCGAAGGCAGTATGAATTGAACCTCTATCAAGAGTTTTACTTTGAACTGGACATTGAATATCCTGTCCTGGAACGCAGCATGATAAGCCCAAACCTGCATGACCCCCACATTATAAAAAGAGCCGCAAAACGGAGTCTTTCAACAACCATTCTTATTATCACGTGGACATGACTATACATGTCCCTGGCCACAGCATGAGCCCCAAAACCTGGCATGACCCCCACCTTTTAAAAAGTGCCGGAAAAAAAGGAGTCTTTCACCACCATTTTAGTTGAACTGGACAGTTGACTATACCTGTCCTGGGCCACAGCAATGAGCCCCAAACCTGCATGACCTCCCACCTTTAAAAGAGCCGAAAAAGAGACCCTTTCAACCACCATTTTTAGTTTAACTTGACATTGACTATACATGTCCTTGGCCACGCATGACCCCTGGCCGGAGGTTACAGTGGGTGCGGTAGAAAGCCCAGGCTGCCGTCCGTCATCTATTTAACACGCAGGTTAAAAAGCCCTGATGACGCAGCAACGAAAACGTTCGTGTCTGAAGGCAATTGCGGAAGGCGGAAGTGTGAGAACTCCAGCCTCCTCTGTACACAGTCAATACTGGGTAGACGCTTGCCCCTCCGTTATGTGAGTGTGGACCAATTTACTTCAACTTGGAAATACTGGTGGTTAACAGCTCCTGTTTACACCCAGGTGCCCTTTATCTTAGGCATTCTTTTCTCATTTTACTCAACATGGCTGGAGGAACTAGGTCTCTGTAACTTTGTTCTCTGTCCGTGGCTCCATACTCCAGTCCTCTTAAATAAACCTACACGGTCAAGTTTTCCTGTACCTCCCTTGTACAAAATTCAGATGAAATTTTTTAAACAGCTATTTTGTACATGCAGATTTTTAGTACTTAATTCTAGAAACACATTTTTTAAATAGGATGGAATCCCACCATGTCTTTGTTTCTCTTTTTTTCATTGTATAAAGGGTGTCTCAATACCAGGAATGATAGCTATGTTAATGATCTTGTAAAAACAAGTCATTTTGCAAATGTGTCACCATTAACAGTGTCCTAAAACCTATTCCTGTGTTCTGACAGGCACCATCATCCTTGAGCCACTACTTGACAATTGTGAAGAACAAATGTCTGTTAGCAACAACATTTTTTAAGAATAGGAACTGTAGTATAGCTGCATGTCACGAGCAAAATGCCGCCAAAAAATTACAAAGCATGACCCTTGAGGGGAGCCACTTTGTCAATGTGTGAAGAACAAATGTCTTTAAAAACAACATTTTTTAGAAATAAGGGAACCTGTAGTATAGCTGAAATGTCACGCGAAAATGCCCCCAAAAATTCAAAGCATGACTCCCTTGAGCCACTTTGTTCAATTGTGTAAGAACAGATGTCTGTTAGAAACATCATTTTTTTATAAGTAGACCTGTATATTGCTGCATTTCAAAGCAGCATGACCCCAAAAAAATTATAAAAATCGACTTCTCAGCCTACTGTTAAAAATTTGTGAGGGAGAACTGCCACTTAGAAGCCACATTTCTGTTACAAAGGGAACCATGATTATTGCTGATATTCACAGCTTACATGACCCCAAAAAATTATAAATATGACTTCTCAGCCACTATAAAAAATTGTGAAAGGGAGAAAAGCCACTTAGAAGCCACATTTCTGTTCCAAAGGACCATATTATAGCTGTAATCTCACAGCAACATTCCCCACAAAATTATAAATATACATTCACAGCCACTATTAAAAATTGGTGAGGGAGAAATGCCACTTATAAGTCACATTTCTGTTCCAACGGAACCATGATTAATGCTGTATCTCAAGAACAAGACCTCAAAACGCATTGACCATGGCGAAAACTTCTTAAGATAAAGTGAGTAATGGAATACGGTGTTGTCATGAAACCTTGCTGTCTTTTACAGTCTCCCTCCTCACAGTCAAAAACCAGCAAATGAACTGTTGGGAAAAGGAATAAAAATTGCAGTAAGAAAATGATCATTTTAAAAAAATTTTTACAGAGGACCATTTCTGTTTGAAAAGTAATGTGAAGTAGACTTGCAACTAATCTGTTGCGCCTCGGCATTGGGCACAACAATCATCAGAGATCCATCCTGAATTTCATCATAATGAAAGTCAAACAATACTATCCACATAATCTGTGGAAAGGCCGTAGATGCGTTTGTCCTGTGAATGACTCCTGGTCCCAGCTGTGCTGAAGGTCCGCCTCAGAATATGACGGGCTGGCTTGCTGGGCATAGGACAACACCTTCTATGGCGTGACGAGCCAGCTCGGCCATTCGTCATTTTGGATACCCAGAAAAGTCTATTGGGGTCCGGAACACAAGCAAAAACAATCTGTGTGATACGCAGGAAAGTCGTGCCACCATGATCTTAAGCAGATCTCTGTGTGTTGATGTGTGCCCTGCATTGCATGCGTTAGTGAGGTGGTAAACAAAGAATGGCCAGAGGTCACCCATTAGGCTTCAGCCACCTTCGCTGCTGCTGCCCCTGCTACGCCTTACTTGGCACTCAACTGCTGTCCACGTCGCTGATGTTGTTCCACAACCGTGAAATTTGGGTGAATGTGAAGCAGAACGCAACAGATGTCTCCAGTTGAATCGAATCAATCAACGGTCTCCATTTCCTGCATTTTCTCTCTATTTGGGTGGGGTTGGAAGGGAAAGTGCTGATGTTTAAGTTTATGTACCGGGATCCAGTAGGGTGGCACCCCCAAGTTTTTTTTAAACTGTTGGTTTCAATTTGATGGCCTTAAATGCGAGGATCATGTTGGAGAAATGGAGCATCCAAGCACTCGATGTGAGAGATGGAGGCCTTGTTTTCCCAAGCCTCTGGGTAGGAGTGGGCACAAGCAAACTGATAGTCTTCCTCATCTTCCTCCTCCGCGGCTCAAATTCGCGGCCAACACTCTTTCCATAGGCAGGGACGTCCGGTAAAATCGGTTGCTAGGAAATACCTTCCTCCTCCTCCTCCTCCACATTGCCTCCGCACAGCTTTCAACACAGCCCTGACTTTGCCTGATATGATGGCACCCGGAGAGCTGATAGCGCCACCTTGCACTAGCACTTGGACCCCGAACCACGCTAATGGAAGACCGACTGAAATGAGGAAACTGTCGGGCCTTGTGGATTTGACCGTAGAGAAATGCCCGTGTCCGCATCTGTGTGTCCGTCTCCTCCTCGCGTCGCTGGCGGGACCGTTTTTTTCAGAGTGTCCAACGATCGTTTCCCGAACTAAGATCACCCACAATGCTCATGCTGACAAGGGCAATTGACCGCACTGACCAGTTTGGTGCTTCTTTCAAAGATGCAAGGATGGTGCAGATCTCTTCACGCTGCCCCCTCTCTCGGTGGCTCAAACCAGCCCGAGGTCCGCACCGCTGCTTGTCAGGCCATGTGTCACTTCGTACTGCGAATGGCATTGTTGCGCTGCTGCCACAAATCGCTGGATTCGATGTGGAGGGGGAATTCCAGCGTGTTTGCTACAGATCCAAACCATGAGACGTTGACGGGGAGGCCGAACTGACGCAGCAGCGCAGCCAGGCGGGACGAAGCAGTGTGCGAACGGGCGGAAGTGCCCAAACATAGACTTTGAAGCCTTCCTCAGCAGGCAGTAGTCCAGACCCGGTAAGCTCTTTAGAATTTCTGGACGACAAGTTCAATGACATGTGGCCAGCATGGGATGTGCACAAGCCTACCGTCATAAGGGCGGCCAGCAGATTTCGCCCGTTATACGCACACCACCTTAGCCTGGCACAATGTTTCTTGTCACCCAGCCAAGCGCTCGGTGCTCGTTGCTTAGAGCCGTCCACAATCTCCTGACCTGATGGTGTGACAGGTCTCCAAGTCAGATAGGAATTTTCAACAACACACGGCCGTTGTCTCTGGGCACGTTGTGATGCCACCAGATGACCTTGGGGGAAAGAGCCCTGCACCATCCCTGGGTTTTGAAGAGCGAGCGCCGAGCCTGAGAGCCCACCGTTCACTCTGCCCAGAGACATCCCCCCCAGCTCACCCAGTGAGTCTGTCACAGAGATATAGTCGTGGCCTTGGCCAGAGCTTACAAGTCCAAGTGTGCGGTGGTCAGATGACTTTGTCCGGACACAGAAGCAGACAACAGCGCTTGAAATTTTAGATGACACGTGGCTGGCCAGGGCAGGGGACGCTTATTCCTGGCAAAGAAATGCCTGCTCGGCATCTGGTATAGGGTGCAAGCGAGGGCCATGAGCGTTGGCGGAACCCATCTGTGATCCCACCATAACGGAAAGGCAACAATTCCAAGGCCAAAAGCCTGGCAATGGCGACATTCAGGCTTTTGCTTTGGGATGGTTTGGGTTTAAGGTTTCTTCTGCTCACTCAAACCTGGAAGAACAGAAGGCTGGCGCCTAGACTGGCCGCTGTACGGCGTATGCAGGTCGTCAAACATGGTGGAAGGAGAAGGTTAGGATTGGTCTTTCGGTGGTGCGGTGGTACTCGGGGGCGAACGGTGGAGGCTGAAAGTGAGGCTGAGTCCCTGATCAGAGCGACTCTGAGAGAATATGGGCAGCTGAGGAACGCTTTGGTGGTGGAGCGGAGGAGGGGAGGTGGAGACAGAGGTGTGTGACAGTGGTTGGAGCCCGCGTCGGTCTGCCTTTTTTTGGCCAAGTGTTCCCTCCATTTCAAACTCAGCATTTCGCTGCATGTGACTAAGTAGACATGTTGGTGGTGGGTTAACCACTTAAGGTTCTATGCCTCATACTTAGCGTTAACGGCAAAGGCGGCATATTAAAATCGCGTGTGAATCAAGGCTTGCTCCAAAGAAAGGCCCCAGGCTTGAGAGGTCCTGGACCTTTTTGACGGCGATTAATCGAGAGCGTGTTTTTGCGCTGACCGTGCTGCGGAATCATATCAGGCGGACATCTGCGACCGCCCTCTTCCCTTTTTGGTGGCGGGACCTCCGTATTGACACTGACCCCATCGTCCTTCCTCCTTGTCCACTGATAAGCCTCGCAAGCAAATTCTGCGGACAAGACCAGTAAGGATCCGCAATGTCCGTCATCATCACATCAATCATAATCAACACCAGGTGATTGGTTTGGTCCTGTCCTGACACTGTTTCTGCAATCCAGAAGCTGCGGACTACAAGTCAAGGGGCTCTGCAAGGCGTTGCCCCGACCGCGCCGTGGAATTTTTGCCGTATGACGCTTCCTTCACCTCCTCTGATGGCATAAGTAACTGGTCGTCAGAGTCAGAGAAAATACATCCTTTTTGGCCTCTTGATTCTTTAAAACATGCCTTCCTGACCCCAACCGCATTTTTGTCATCCAAGAGGTCTTCAGAAAGATGGATTATCCACAGTGGTGGTTACACGAGCTGAATTGTGGGCTGCTTTCAAGTTGGGAACAGATGCTGAAGATGCTGATACGTACATTTGTGGCCAATGACTGCAGGACAGGAGGTAAGACTGCTAGATGCAGTTGCATTATACCACTGAAGGACAGATTGGCGACGATGTTCGTTACTTATAGTTCACATGGGCCCTGACCCAGCGATGACGAGTCCTTGACGGTCCTGCAACTGACGATCCCTTGGCATGCGTGTTGTCACCAGTACTGAAGGAGCACACCTATACTTCTCTCTGTACCTTACCTCATTGCTAGCCCCCTCTTGCCTCGCTTTACCACCGTGCCTTTCGCTCCATGTTCATAATATAAAATTTTATAAAGGTATGGAATAGATTTTGGAAAGTCTCTTTATTAAAAGACGGCAAATCCACAGCTATTCTCAAATCCCTCTAATCAAAACAAAATCTGGATTCAAATTTAACTGCAAGGTTCTATTCAACAAAATCTTGGACTGGGCAAAAGTCCAAAAACACGTATCTGTTATGTATTGGTATAATAAACGTATTTTTTGCACATTTCAATCAACCTGTGGTTGATATAGAATTGCTGTTTAAGATTTACCGGTAGATTGCTGCGGTCAATGAACAAATGCTGGGTGCGCAAAGTCAAAAAACCTGTAACTTATGTTTTGATATAATAACACGGTATTTTTTGCACCTTTCCATTCAACTGTTGGTGAATATAAATTGCTGTATTTCAGATTTCGTAGATGCTGCGTCCTATAACAGTGCTGGGTGCGCAAAAGTCAAAAACAACGTAACTGTGATGTTGTTCGTACGATACAACGGTATTTTTGGCAACAAAACAACCTGTTGATGACTACAAGATTGCTGGTTTGTAATTTAAGTGGGCAAGTGATAAATCAACAGTTACATGGTGTTAATGGTTAAGAATTGAACAACCTATCGAAATTAGTACTGATAATAAAGTTGGAAGTATTTGCAGCTAACACAGAGACCTGCATTTACTAGAAATATGTTTATCCAATATAAGTTCATGCTGGTGGCCCATATCCAGGAAATATTTCAATAGCTAAACTGATAATAATAAGGATATTCCACCTACAATGTCTACACTAGAGTCTGTGAACTTTATCCAGTGTTCTTTAAATAGATAAGAGGGCTTGTCTGTGTTCGGCCCGCGTGGGCCCCCCCGGGCCGCTCCCTACCGCCGTGAATTTACAGATGGTAGATGCTTCTTTATAAATTCTCTAGCTAACTATACATAAAATGTTTCAAATCTCTAATCTAACTAAATTGGAAGGATCACAGCTAATATAAGAGGTTCTCTGTGCAGAAATAGACTAATTCGCTGAGCCCCTGTTTTGGCCACAGCAGAGCGTGCAGTCCTATCGCCTATTAGACGCTGAGAGACACTGAGGCTGAAACAGGGAAACGCTTGTTCTATGTAAAACGAGGTCATGGTGATTATTCCCAGCCAATCGCAACATAGCACAGTCCCATCATGACGTCGCACACACATCTCTCAACCCTGCTCTATTCCTGTAATCTGATTTGCGGGCCGCCAAAATTACAGAAGCGCCGAAAAGGCGCGATCTTAATAGATAGTTGCACAGATTTTATAACCTTACTTATCGCATGATCTGGAAATTTCGATCACCATTAAAAACCTTGCCGATTCAAACTTTGTGATAAGAAATCGCTTCAACCAAGTTATGACATATATGCTGTGTTTCATTGAAAAAGGGCACATGTAACCTGTAACCAATAGCAATGTCCACATAGCCTGATCGGGGGGGTGGGGGGGGGAAGAGGGGGGAGGATTAGCTGTATCCCAAAGTTAGCTCCAGTTACTGCCATGTGTAAACAAGCTAATAGAGGTGCTGTAAGGCCATGTTCACACGGCTTAAAATGGGCCGAAGTGCGCCAATTACGGGCCGAAAACGGCCCATTCATAACGGGCGGGGAGATAATTGACTTGTGAATTACTTAGCGGGCCGTATACTCGCCGCTGGCAATTCAAGTCAATGGGCCGGCGAAGTGACAGGCCCCCCGCCTCACACCCCCGGCCCCGCCCCTTCCACACGGCGTAATTGAGTGGGGGGGCGTAATTACGCCCTGCAAATACACCGTGTGAACATAGCCTAACAGTTGATAAGAGAAGCTCAGGTGTGCCCCTAATGGTCATGGGGGAAAACAGCAAAAGTAGTGCTTGTGATGTACAGTATATTCAGTGATTGGTAGCAACCTGGAGAGTAGGGCTGCAGCTACAGATTCTGGTGCAGATAATGTGGTGGATAGCCAGCAGTTATATTCTGCTCCTGTTGGTCCCAGAGAGATGTTTGTATGTTCTAGTGTGAACACGGCAAGTGTGTCGTATGAAAGAGAAAAGGCAAACTTGGAAATGATTGCTCTGCTTCTATGTATGAGGAGACTAGTATATAGAGTGTGAATGTCCCGGTTATTTACCATAGGGAAAAAAGCACTCTGTGAAGTCTCATTTTAAGTGTGAGAATAGACGCTGTAGGGTGTCAGTGTGGCAGCGTGATGGTGATGAAGATTGTTCAGATGAGTGTGATGAAAATACTTGTGTACAGAAAACATGTCCTGAAGCAGATTTTGGGCGACATGTCCAAAAGTGGCGTATCCATTCCAGTTTTAGGCACATTAAATCAGTGTAAAGTACGCCAGAAAGTCTGATACTTTCTAAAAACTGGCATCAGGTATACCTTGCATAGAAAACTTAATGCGCCTAAAAAGGCGCATTGCGGCGAAAAAAGGCGCATCGCATCAAAAAAGGCGCATTGCGCAACTCGTGCCGCATAGCATATCATTGGTAGTATATGTAATGCGCCTATATAGGCGCATTGCCTGACGGAGACGCATAACATATGTAATGTGTCTCAATAGGCGCATTGCGCGATGGGGGCGCACAGTGCACCATATTTAGGCGCATTACAAACTGTCGTACCCAGCGTATAATGCGCCTAGTTTTGGTGTACGACAGGTCATTTACAACAAGAATATGGTGTCAAAAGTGGTTTTGGCGCAAAATAGACCAGAAAACTGGCGTTGGCATGTTGTGACATGTTGCCCTTTGTGTGCAGCAATGGTCAGAGTATTCCAGAGAGGGCGCTCTGTGATGGAGATCTGGATTGTGGCACTGTAGAGACTAAAGAGAACTGTCACAAAGACTGCAGTAATGGCAGTAATGGAAAAAATGAGCTGCTAGACCCAGAAAAAAAAGAGTTTGCTCAGGCGCTGGTGAGGGGCATTCGTGCGTGTTTGAAATCTGAGATGGTAAAGAGATGCCTGGTTCTGAGGCAGCTGATAAATTTTTCCCAGAGGTTATGGAGGAAAATAGGAACCGCATTGCAGAGGTGAGATGTCCTGTGGTTTCTGGCAATCTACAGGTGGGTGACATTAGCAGCCAGATGTCCGCTACACCTACTGGTGTTAAAAAGGTGACTGAGTTGCCTAATGTGAACATAGCCAGTTTGGTGCATGAGTGGGAGAACCATAAGGAGGATGGCCGGGCTGCTATGACTGATATCCCATTTGTAAATGTGCCGGCCATTAACTCCAGCGCACTGTGTGAATTTGATGGTGAGCAAGATACAGAAGTGACCCTGATAGAGGCTGAGAGTTCTCCCTTGGAGATGGTTAGGCTATGTTCACACGGCTTATTTTGGGATGGTTTTCAGTACGTAGTACCGCACGAATTACAGGCTGAAATATGTCCCAGTCATTACGGTAATCCACAGTTCTCCTAGAGAACTAGGGATTCCTTCTCCTCTCCCTGCTCGCACAATACGGCGAGCGGTTAGAGAAGTGACATGCTACTTATTCACGGCGTATACGCACTGTGTATAATGCATGTCTATGGGGCCAGCGAGCTGCCGGTCCCCCCGCCCAGCCCCGCCCCCGTACACACGCCGTAATTGCAAGGTGAAATACGTCCCGCAATTAAGCCGTTTGAACATAGCTTTACAGTGGAAGGAAACATTTCCACATATTGCTGCACAGCATCTACTGCTAGCTAAACAGAGCCAGTGAGAGGTGTGCACAGGGGAATGTGGTATTATTAATGTGGTTTTATTCATCGACTATGTAATGGTAATATGTGGCCAGGTGTGGTAGTATTTGGTTTTACGGTAGTAGAAATATTTGCTAATATTGGCATTGGGATTCTGGGTTTGTGTACCGATGTTGTTTGATAACTGTATAATTACTATAATTAGAGATGGGCGAATTTCTCAAAAATTCGATTCGGTCACTTCACCGAATTTTCCGACAAAAATAAATTCGGTCCGAATTACTTCGGCACGAATCGCGTTTTAAAAAGCAGCTATTTTCCAGGCTGCACAGAGCCTGCGGGGTGCTTGTAGAACGTTGAGCCATGCTTAAATATGCATAGGGAGCTTGGTTTGGTCCTTCATACAATGTTGTGTTTTTAAGTATGACACTCAGAATACTGCCGCCGCACTTATAATCGCTTCACTAAAAAAATACCCTGGGCACTAAGAGGGCAAACTCACCAAAAAACTGGAAGCGGGAAGTGACCTGATAAAGTCATGCCAGAGAAACCTGGAAAAAAACAAGACGAGAGCTCAGTTGGCAACATTAAGTGACAGTGTGGAGGCGCGGCGGCAGCCACAGCACATGAGGTCAGCAGGGCACAATGACATTCTGGAGGTGGCAAAACACAAGGAAGCCACAGAGTGGCACATGACAGAGAGCGGAGGTCACGCGGCAGCAGTATGAGGTCAGGCATGGACAAAGACATCTGAAGGCGGCAAAACAGTATTAGGCCATAGAGTGTACAATGATACACGTGTGGAGGTCATGACAGCAGCAGCATGAGAACAGGCATTGGCACATGACATTCTGGAGGCGCAAAACAGTAATAGGGCCACAGAGTGGCAACAATCACACAGTGTGGAGGTCACGACAGCAGCAACATGAGTATGAGGCGTGGCACAATGACATTCTGGATTGGCAAAACAGGAGGAAGCCACATAAATTCACAATGACTGAGAGCGGAGATCACAGCGGCAGCAGCATGAGTGTCAGGCTTGGCACAATGACATCAGTAGTGGAGGGCACGGCCAGGAGTCACAGCAGTAAGCATAGGTCAGAGAGAGGCACAATGACATACTGGAGGAGCAAAACAGGAGGAAGGCCACAGAGTGGCAACAAAGACTGATAGTGGAGTCACGGCGGCAGCAGCATGAAGACAGGCAGTGGCACAATGACACAGTGTGGATGTCACAGCAACAGCAAGCTGCAGCATGAAGGTCATAGAGTGGGCACAATGACAAGGTTTTGAGGGTGGGGGCAATACCAGTCCCAGTAAAGATGGTGGTGAGGAAGATGGAGAAACTGTCAGCAAGATTTGTGGCAACATGGCGGGTGGCGGCAACAGAATAGTGGCTAGAGGCAGGTAGATTTTTTGAACCCAGACTGACTCCTAAGGCATTGGTGTGTGAAATCCTGCCGATCCACGCCAGATTCATCTTGACAAAGGTCATCATTCCACATTATCCCGGGGACAAGCGGGTTCACCTTGTGGGTAACGAAGGCCCCCGCCGCACTAAACACCCGCTCTGATGCCACACTACTGGCCGGGCAGGACAGCTTCTCACTGCAAACTCGGCAAGTTGCAGCCACACAACCAGATTGGCAGCCCATTAGACCAGCGAACAACATAACAGAGGAGGCAAGTGCTGACCAAGGTACAGGCCACCACCAGTTTGTATCTGGGACTGCACCCCATGTCCTATCAGCTGTTATAATTATGCTGCTGGCGACAGCCCATCCACACTAGCGGGTGAAGAAGCTGCTCAACCGTGACCTCAGACTTAGTGTTACTACTGATGGGCTGTACAGCTCCAACCCCCCCACCTACCCCCAGCCGCCGCGCCGTAGTACTAGAGCGCATATGAAACCCCCGGTCAGACCTGTCAGAGGGAGGGACGATGCCCGCACAAAGGCAGCGGGCCAACTGATTACGGCGGATTTCCGCAGCCCGCGCGCCTCAAGAACCACTAAAGTAATTTGAGTTTGTCTTTCCCTCGTCAAATCTTTGGGAAAAAAGTCTCCCCCATTTGGACCGGTAGCGAGGGTCCAAAAGGTGGAGAGCCAGAAGTCATCCCTCTTCCGATGCTGACTATTCTGCTGTCACTAGCCAGGCAAATAACATGCCTGCGGGCCATCTGTCAAGTGACTCGAGGGGCTCCCTGCCCTCCAATTTCCACTGTAATTACCGCGTACGGTGCTTGGGGTCCCATCTGCCTCGTCTTCCTCATCTCCGTCACCACCTCGCAGCTGCTCCTGCACCTCCTCTCTGTCACCGAGGTATGAAAATCCAACTCATTTCACCAGACAATCTTCTGCTTCCAATGTCTCCACAGTCCCCTCCATTTCAGTCCCCACCGGACTCATGGGCCCACGAGATGTAGTCGTCCATGCTCCCAGTCCCCAGCCCAGACAGATTTTTCAGCATCTTTTCCAGGACATGAAGCGGTGGATGACGTTATTTATCCGTAGTCCTGGCGACAGGACAAATAACTCGCTCCTCGAATGGCCTCAACAAACGGCAGGTGTCACGCATGATCTTGCACGCTTGACATCAAAGTTACACAGGGAGTACTCCTGTCCGCCTGGATCATCAAAAATCGTAATGGCCTTATCTCTGTTTGCATACAAGTCGGTCCAACATGTGCAGGCTGGAATTCCAGCGGGTGGAACATCGCATATCAGAGTGTGTAGGGGGAGGCCGGTTCTGCGCCGCTGCAACTCGAGGAGAGGTGGTTCTGCTTTGTAACGAATGGTAAAGTGCATGCACATTATCCTGGCCATTTTCAGAATGTTCTGAAGATCTGTGGAAGCTTCAGGATCCTTTTCACAACCAGATGGAAACACGTACGCCATGCAGGGCGCATGACCATCCCTCCTCGTTGCAGCCGCGGACACCATGTTCCTCCCATTTGTCCCTCACCATGGTTTCCGATTTGCAGTTGGCTCTGAGAAAGCCACACATCGATTTTCTTTGCTGCATGACGCGGAGCAGTTCCTCCCAGTGTGATACTACACATGTGGTATGATGGAGCAGTACTTGTGGGAGCTGATATGGTGTGGTGGTGGAGGAGGATGAGGCGAACAATTTGGCACAGGTGCAGCAGTGTTGACAACGTGGAGAGAAAGCGGCGTCTCCTGTCCAAGTGTTGTGTGCCTGGGCTGGAAGCACATTCACCCAGTGGCCGTAAGGACATGTACTGGCCCTGACCGTATTAAAGCTCCAGACGTGCGCGGCTGCCGTGCACCTTGGAACAACCAGATAAGCCAAGGACTGACCCACCTTCTGTTCTACATATTTTATGAAGTGCGGTACTTGCCTTTTATGGAAAAAAATTACGGCTTGGAACTCTCAATCTCGGCTCGGCACAGAGCCATTAGTTTTTTCTGAATGGTGCTGAGTCCACCATTTTGGTAAGGGAGGGACGGCAGTACCAACAACTTTGGACAGGAGCAACGGTCAGCTGCTGCCCTTTTTATTTTTTTTGTTGGGGGGGATTTTCTTAGGATGGTTGGACGCATACTGTTGTCCCTCCTTTGCAATCGCCTCGCTGAACGACTGCTGGCGCCATGAGAAGCGAGAGCAGGAGCAACTGGACCGGGAGATGATTTCAAAGATAAACAACTCCCTTCTGCAGAGGAGGTGAGCCTTGACTGTCTGCAATGGCATGCGTGCCACTGGGCGCTGCTGGTGCTACAGTTGCTGCGACGGCAGGATGGACCACCACAACTGAGCAACGTTTCTCCCAGGCCACCGGATGGTGACGCTGCATATGTTGACGCAGGGCCGTGGGGTGCCAACGAAAGCTCCCAGGCCACGCTTCACTTTCTCCACAATTCTACATATACCCATATTCCGGCTCTCTGTGTCTTAGCAAAGAACTGCCACACCGCCGAGTATTTGATTTTTAACCGCGCAACGTATCCGCACTGATTGACTAC
Source organism: Phyllomedusa bahiana (assembly GCA_025379985.1). NCBI lineage: Eukaryota > Metazoa > Chordata > Amphibia > Anura > Hylidae > Phyllomedusa > Phyllomedusa bahiana. The sequence goes on along the minus strand of JAODAL010005423.1, from coordinate 78,652 downwards.
TGCCGCCGCTGCCTTGCTGACCCTGTGCCGCTACCTTTCTTGGACCTGCGAAGCGGTTTTTTACCCCGTACCCGTTGGCTCCCGACCTTACACTGCTGCTATCCTGCCTGACTCACGCCACACGACCCACTTGCTAGATGCGCTGCTGCCTGAATTGCAAGCTGCTCCCTCTTTCCATGAAGATGATGAAGCCCTTGCCTCACCCGGCTCCCAAAGTGTGCGGTCGGCTACAATCACATCTATTTTGTGTAACATCGCACATCGCTGTCCCAAATACCGGACTTGGTATGCCAGTGATGACCTACTCACAGCCACATTACCACCCATTCCACTCTCCACATCTAGACTTTGCCGCCTACTGCAAGAAAGCCGCGATATTGGCCCCATTTCTTCGCTGCCCAAGTAGCTGCTGACTGCCCTCCTCAAATTGTTCATCCTCCGCTATATAGTGGGCGCTGATCCAGACACAAATTAGATCTCTGTCTGAGGGAACCGGATGGGACAGAGGCGGATGATGACATGTAGAGCGCTTGACCCGCACCGTGCCATGGCCAACTAATGGTATGTGTCTGAGGTTTCCCACCGACCTTGGGTCTGGGTTGTCAGATGTCATCTGTGAGGAAGAGGATGACCATAGTCAACCAATCAAGAACCCTTGGGTTGCTGACACACAACGGCCGCTCTATGACAGCGTCAGTTGTGGCCTCACCTGAGTGTCCCCTTGCTGCGACTTCCCCTAGCTGTTCTGCGACCTGTGGCCTTTTCCAGGAATGTTTTGTGCGCACTGCCACTCGCAGGTGCAGACCTAAATCCTCTGTCTGACATACGTTTTGTTCCAAAAAGTGAACAGACACTGTTTGATGATGAATCTGTATATATAAATAAACACCCTGTTTTTGACTCCAAAAGAACCCAGTAACAAGCTTTTGGGTAACCCTTGGATATAATTGCGCTCCACAAATGGCCAGGAAAAATTTTACTTGTAAGGTCGTTTAAAAACACTGTGTGTTTTACTAAATGTAAAAGCACAAACAGGCTTAATTAACCTTCGGACTAGTAGCTTTGTAGCGTGTTACAATTGCGTGTTTTCTACGCCACACAACTAGAGATACAGTTTTAATTAACCTTTGCTTGTGAATTAAGGCTACAGGAAAAATATATATATTTTGCGTTGAAAAGGACTTTTATTTTTGTAAGCACACCATGCAAACAAACGCCTTAATTAATCCCCTGGATGTAATTGCGCAATAGAATTGAGCGCACAAATATAGCTGTTGTATCGTGTTACAATTGCGTGTTTTCTACGCCACACAACTAAGAGGATACATTTTATCAACCTTTGCTTGTGAAATTAGGCTACAGGAAAAGATTTATATATTTGGCGTTGAAAAAGACGGTTTTTTATTTTTGTCACACACCACAAACAACGATAATTAACCCCTGGATGTAAATTGCGCAATAGAATTGAACCCGCACAATAGTAGCTTTGTAGAGTTTTTATACAATTGCGCTGATTTCTACGCCCACACAACAAGAGATAACAGTGGTAATAACCTTTGTTGTGAATTAGGCTACACGGAAAAATTATTAATTTTTGGCTTGAAAAAGACGGTTTATTTTTGTCATCCAACACCAGCAAAACAACGCTTAATTAACACCCTGATGTAAATTGCGCAATAGAATTGAGCCGCACAAAATAGTACTTTTCTATCGTGTTACAATTTGCGTGTTTTTTCTACGCCACCACAACACGAGATACAGTTTGTAATTAACCTTTGCTTGTGAATTAGGCTACAGAAAAATTAGAATTTTGGCGTTGAAAAGACGGATTTCCTTTGGTCAGCACACCAGCAAAAACAACTCTTAATTAAACCCCGTGGGTGATGATAAATTGCGCAATAGAATTGAGCAGCCAAAAATGAAGTGGTATTAGTATTGTAAAAACGCTGTTATGCTTTAAATGAATACAACAGGAACTGGCTTAGATCCCACTTGGATATTGAATGTATAATGCAGCTGCATTGGACGCACACTGGATTCAGATCCAAATACCCAAAAAATTAGAAATAGAACATTAAGAGAACAGTCTGTGAGACAAGCTAGACACCCCCGACAAAATCGCTATATATAAAATCAATTCCTTCAGTAAGAGCTATCAGCCGCGGCAGCACCTTCCCTTGATCCAGTACAGTGAAGGAGTGTGAGCTCCCGGCGTCCGCGCCCGGGACTTATATAGTTGCGCTGAACGTCACGAATCCCGCCGGCCTCTGATTGCTTCACCTCTGCACATGTCAATTCAGCCAAATACCCTTCTTCCTCCCAGAAGTGCTTGCCCCATGTAGCGCCATGGTGCTCGCAGCCAATATTATATCAATCAAAAGCACGACTTCGTTCACGGCGAAGTACACTCAAAATCGACTTCGTTCCGAACTGAAGTTTTCCTGAAATTCTAAACGAATTCCACTTCGTTAGAATCAATTCGCCCATCTCTAATTATAATCATTATTTAGTAGATTTAGGCTATGTTCACACGGCTTATTACGCCGTGTGGACGGTGGCGGGGCAGGAGCGGGGCGCCGGCACCTCGCCGGCCCATAGACTTCATTACCAGCGGCGCGTATACGCCGCTAGTAATTCACATGTCACTTATCTCCCCCCTCGGCGTATTCGCCTGAGCATTGAGAGGGAGACGTAATCGAAATATCTCTATGAGAACTGTGAATACCTTAGTTTACTGGGACGTATTCCAGCCGTAATTCGCGCACTCCGGCGTGTAATTACGGACTGAAATACATCCCATTTTAAGCCATGTGAACATAGCCTTATACTCAGAACTTTGTGTTATAGCTTTTGGTATAGTTTTATTTACATAAAATGTATCAGAAACCCCATCTTGGTTACAGGTTAGTGTGATGATGTCAATACACCAGTCTGTATAAGTTGAAGAGAGACCGGGTAGGGGTACTGCACAGGTGGAGGAGGGAGAGAGGCATAGCCCCCAGAATTAACTCATCTGCCGGGCCCTGGGCACCACAGTCTGACACTGGCTCCAGGTAAAAAGTCCCTTTAAAAGACAGAAATGTGTCAGGATATTAATACATCACTAGATGAGAATCTGCTATATAAAATTTGAGTTAAAATTTTAAATGACGTAGACCACACATATCACAGGGCGTTCATAAAACAGGGCGTCATTTTTATGGCACAGACATAATACTGAACAAGTGATGTCAGTCTCCGATGATAACAGTGACATGACTTGTATCGTGCGCCTTCAGTGTGTCTGTAAGTGCCAAATCTGCTCTCAGCATGACTCATGTCTTATTCTGCTGTTGGTGGAGAGGTTTTATAATCTCGGCTCATTCAGTTGGATAACACAAATACAGACTGCGTGAAAACTTTTCCACCACTGCTGTCAAGACTTCATTCTCACCTTGCTAGCTCCACACACTAGGAGATAGATTTTTTGTTCTTGTCCAAACGTAAAAAGGAAGTTTCCACTCTAGAAACAAACAAATAAAATACTACATGTTATGTTATCTCTAGAAAAACACACGTGCTCGCTCAACCTTCTATATAAAAAGTAGATAACAAAAAATTTGCCCAAATGTCAATGTAATATATTTAAAAGAACTGATAAACTGTGTATAAAATATGGAGTGTAAAGTGTAAATACCTTTGGTGCACTATGATGGGCAATGGGTCACTCATTCTCAAGTTATGTACCAATCTTGCAATATCAAGTCATGCACACATACACCAACATACATGCACTCTGACTATTTTCAAGAAAGCAGCTAACCTATCAGTGCAATTTTAGGGGCACAGCTATGGGGAGCCTGTGTGCTCCTGGATATGTTCATCTGTTCTTTGGATGATGGCTACAAATACTCTCCTGAAAGGGGAAAAACCAAAGGATAGTTTTTACATGTAAGAAGGAACTGTTGCTTGCTATCAGGATCTAAGAGGAAGGTTAATAAATTCATAGATTTAAAGAGGGGTACCATAGCTTGGATATATTTGAAAGGAATTGGTATCCTAGCTCAGTGCTGGTCTTACCAACATATTGTGGGCTCTGATAACAGGATAATGGATCTGTCATAAGCTGCCCACAGGCAGATAGAACTTAAGAAACTAACAAGTCCATAGCAATTTTCCACCTCCGAACCCATTAAAAACATGGCTAGTGAGAATCAATATTACTAGCTCCATCAGACATGGCTCTTGTAAAATATTCAGGAGCACTGGTGCTGGTCAAAAGTATAAAAAACGTGAGTTTCTCAGTTGTAGGTTGCAGAGAGTTGAACATTTGGACACCTTTTTATGCACTTTTACATAACTGGGCTCGAGAAACAGTAGTCAACCCCTCAATATCTATATCAGTCCATTATAGAAAAAATCTTCTTGTTTACTTTATTACTGACTGTACCAGCTTAATTGCAGGTCCTTATACATATGTAAGATGTGGGTGCTGGGAGGCAGATGCACCCAGGTGGCAAGTGAGCGGATGTATGGTTGATGCTGAAGCCTACCCAAGAAGGAACCACAGAGACACTGCATCTTTGGGGGTCCTGAAAGGCGTTACTCAAGTTGCTACACTTAAGATGTTGCAAAACAGGTCAACTGTAAAAGACAGTTTATCACAGCAAGAAGAGTTCTCCAATTTTACTTGAACTGGACTTGTAACATTTCAACTGCTGTAGCATTGCAGCTTGCCTGTCTGCCTTTACACTGGTGATGTCCCAGGTCCAGCCACTAAGGTGTCTGCTTGAAAAGGCAGGCTCAGAGAGAGGAGATCCTTGTTCTTCTTATTCTGTGGTTTAATACGGTGTCACGGGCCGTGCTGCAGTCTGTGTCCTGGTCCACAGTTGTGGCAGTGCTCCATCTTCCCGGCTCTCTTCCTGCTGCCACAGCTCGTGCGTCGATCTCCTGTACTACCTGGTATTCATCTGTCCCCGTTCCTGCTTTATCCTCTGCTTCAGCTTGGCGCACACGCATGCTGACTCTTTAAGAATTAAAGGGCCAGTGCACCCTTAGCATCCAATTATGTTCTATCTTCCCTTTTTTTAGGTTGCCTCCCCCTGACTCTCCTGCTACTTTGTTGGTATTTGTTAGGAACTTAGTTCATTGTTAGGCCGTGTTCACACGGCTTATTCCCGACGGATTTGTGAACCGTATTGAGCTCACAAATCCGCCGTGAATAAGGGCGGGACGGGGGCGGGGGGACCGGCAGCGCGGCGGGGGCGGCCGCTCCCGTCCCCATAGACAATGCATTATATACGGCGCGTACGCGACGTAAATAATGTGCATGTCACTTTCTCCCCCGCGGCGATTCGCGAGCGGGGAGGAGCGAAAGGAATCCACTGTTCTCTAATGGTAAGCAGTGGAATTACCGTAATTGCTGGCGCGGATTGGCGCCGTACTGCAGCGCAAGTCCGGTGCGCAGTACGGCGCCAATCCGCGGCAGAATAAGCCGTGTGAACGAGGCCTTAGAGTTATGTTTCTGTAATTACGCCTACCAGACGTTTCCTGCCCGTTACCTGACCATGTTGCCTGCCCTCTGCCCTGACCTTTCTGTCTGTTCCTGACCATGTATCAGCCTGCTGATTCGGTACCACACTGCACCCCGGCTGCCACCACAAGCAAATCACATCCGGGGTAGCAACCTGGTAGTCTTCTGCTGCAGCAAGTCCAACCAGCCTTGTGATGGGCTGTAGTGAATAATGGACTTCCTTAGACTCTGCTCCGTGGCATGTCTTAAACCATACCTTGTGTGGTCCTGTGAATCCACCTCTAGCCCTTATATATGATTGTGGCAGTAACATTTATTTACTTTGTTTTTAAGCAGTTTATCAGTATGTAGTAAGTATTTTTAGAGAGTATTATTTTTTCTACAATTACAATCAAAATTATTCAACCCTGATTGCAAATTCGGTGTTTGTGCAAAATTTAAAAACATCAACAATTTAAAAAGCTTGACACAACTAATATAATAAATAGTTTCTCCAAACTCAAAACAAAAGGCGACATGTATGAACGTTGGTTCTGACAGGCCAGTTCTAAATCGCTCTGAGGCAGTGCAGAATGCGCCAGAATGTATGAAGCTGTCCTTCTGCAGGTCATACATACAGGCGCAGTGTAGAGCCAATACCACAAGTCTGGCTCAGGCACCACCTACCCTGGTCTGGCTGTTCTTCTGCAGGTCATACATACAGGGCAGTGTAGAGCCAATACCACAAGTCGGGCTCAGGCACCACCTTTACCCTGGTCTGGCTGTTCTTCTGCAGGTCATACATACAGGGCAGTGTAGAGACAATACCACAAGTCTGGCTCAGGCACCACCTTTTACCCTGGTCTGGCGTTTCTTCTGCAGGTCATACATACAGGTCAGTGTAGAGCCAATACCACAAGTCTGGCTCAGGCACCACCTTTACCCTGGTCTGGCTTTTTCTTCTGCAGGTCCTACATACAGGGCAGTGTAGTGCTAATACCACAAATCTGGCTCAGGCACCACCTTTACCCTGGTCTGGCTGTTCTTCTGCAGGTCATACATACAGAGCAGTGTAGAGCCAATACCACAAGTCTGGCTCAGGCACCACCTTTAGCCTGGTCTGGCTGTTCTTCTGCAGGTCATACATACAGGGCAGTGTAGAGCCAATACCACAAGGTCTGGCTCAGGCACCACCTTTACCCTGGTCTGGCTGTTTTTTCTGCAGGTCATACATACAGGGCAGTGTAGAGCCAATACCACAAGTCTGGCTCAGGCACCACCTTTACCCTGGTCTGGCTGTTCTTCTGCAGGTCATACATAGAGGCGCAGTGTAGAGCCAATACCACAAGTCTGGCTCAGGCACCACCTTTACCCTGGTCTGGCTGTTCTTCTGCAGGTCATACATACAGGGCAGTGTAGAGCCAATACCACAAGTCTGGCTCAGGCACCACTTTAGATTCTTGGTCTGACTGTTTTCTACAGGTCTACATACCAGGGCAGTGAAAGGGCAATACCACAATCTGGCTCAGGCACCCACCTTTACCTGGTCTGGCTTTTCTTCTGCAGGCAACATTACAGAGCAGTGTAGACCAAATACAACAAGTCTTGCTTAGGCACATCTTTACCCTGGTGGCTGTATTTCTGAGGTCATAATTAAGCATTAAAGCCAAAACCCACAGGTCGGGCCAGCACCCCCTTTCCCGGGCCCCTGGCTGTTCTTCTGAGGTCATACATAGGGGCCATGTAGAGAATCCACAGTCCGGGCCAGGGCACCCCCTTTACCCTTGGCTTCTTCTCAGGTCAACTACAGGGCAGTGTGAGCCAAACCAACGCTCGGACACCTTTACCCTCGTCTGTTCTCCTTAGGTCATAATACAGGGATGTAGGCCCAAAAAAAAAATCGGGCTAGCAACTTTCCCGGCGGTTTTTCGCGGTCAAAAATTTACAAACATTAACCCAAAAACCCAATCTGCCAAAGGCACCATTTCCCCTGGTGGGCTTTGCATCATCAAAACATGTAAAATCCCAACAATTGGCCAGGCACATTTTTCCCCTTGGTCGGCTGTTCTTCGCAGGTATACTAAAGGCGCAGGTAGGCCAATACCACAATTTGGCTCGGCCCCCCCCTTTACCCTGGTCGGGCTGTTCTTCTGAGGTCATGCATAAGGGCAGTGTAACCCAATACCACAATCTATCAACAAAAAAAACTTTGAGATTCTTGGTTCACATATTTTTGATCAAAAAATTTCTTAAGCTGCCCACGAACTTACAACGTATTTTCAGGTCGGGCAGTCCTACGCTATCCTTACCTCTCAATAGAGCCAAATCCAGGTCTCTCACTGGGTCAACCGGACCTCCATTATCCAGAGATAAAAAAATAAAAAAACCAACCCGCAAGCTGACCTTATGAAAAGCCTGTGAAAGTGGGCGTGGCCAGAAAACCAAAAAGTGGAAACCCCCTTTTCCCCCCCAGATTACAAAACAATATTTCGACCAAATACAACGTTGGATTCTCACAAAAAACATTTCTGAAAAACCTCGAACCTGGTTTCCACTGGGAGGTTTGCAAAAAGGCAATACATTACGTGGAAATCCCTAAAAAGATTTAACCTGCCCACAACTAGAAAAATCTGAGGGCATCTCGCTATATTTTATCTCAATAGATGATTCAACTCCCCCGCTTTCAACGTAACCTCCAATAGTCGATAAAAAATTTTAAAACACTCTCAATGAGCCACTTTCAGGCCTGTATGGGCGTGTCCGAAACCCAAATGGAGACCAACATAATTAAACCCCAATCAAATACCCATATACAGCTATGGCGTGGGCAGAAAAAAGAAAAAATTGAGCACCCTTCCTCCCATAGTCAGGTAAACAAAATATACAATATTTAAAGTTCTGCACAAACACTCTCGAAAACAAAATGCAAACCTTGCCATGGCAAGCTGCCACAGAATATTTATGCACATACATGAAAAACAACATGCCAGCAGCACACTCGCAAAAAGGGCAATCATTAATGGAATCCGCTAAAGAGATTTTGCTTTAAACACACACATGTGGAAACCCCAAAGCCCCAAGTCTTTGGCACATTACCAAGGTCTCGTCTGCTTATGCGGGCAATACATAAGGGCACTTGGGTCAATACATCTACAAGTCTGAGCTCAGGCAACCCCTTTAAACCCTCGTTCACCATGTCCCAAGTTCCCAATCCCTGCAGAATTCATTCAAGCCATTTAAACAGTTGTCTTTATACATAAGAACGTTTGTTTTGCTCATACTGGTGCACATATTTCTGATAAAAATCTTTAACCCCAACCATGAAAAATATCCTTTCACTATTCCCAGTTTGTTACATCCCTCTTAAACCACATCAAGCTTTCATTGGTTTAACAGCCATTAGGCTTTTCCCAATTTTCAGAAAACACCTGCAAGCTCAATCTTATTTGGGCATGTGTGAAAGTTGATGTAAAAACCAAATTGGGTGGCACCCAAGCTTCATTTTTACAAAACAATATACGTCCAAGAATTGTATATTGCAAAAACATCTTTCTCAGATAAACTATGCTGCCGGTGCCAAGGAAGGCAAAAAGGCAAACATTACGGCCACCACCCTAAAGAAGCATTACTTCTTTTCATGTATGAAAAAATTTTTCTCATCACATAATTATCAATTAAATTTTACGTCTTGACTTTAGTGATCTCAAACTTGCAGTTCGATAACTTTAAATCTTAATGGGCCACATTGGTTGGACAGTGGTCTCCGACTCCTTCCAGGAAAAATAACAAACATAACCTTTCATCTGCATTCATGACACCTTGATTTTCGTTGCAACAGAAAATGAAACTGTGGCACCCTTTCTCCCCTATAGTTCAAACAATAGTAACAAAAGTTTTTTTGGTTCTGCAAACTATAAATAACGTATGGCACCTTGGTGCTTACAAGCCTGGGCACACATATATATAACATACATGGTGCCCAACAAGCCAGCGGCACACTTACTGCAAAAAGGGCAATACAGTACAGGAAATCTAAGAAGCATTATTTATCTATTCATACATGAAAAAATACAAAAATCTTGCTCAGGGACCACCTTTAAATTGGGCTGCTGTTCTTTTAAAACGTTTGATTTGTCTAATCCACAAATGTGGTCAAACCCCCCGAAATGCCCCAAGTCTTTGGCACATTACAAAGTGTCTCTCCTGCGCTTATTGCGCCAAAGCTTGGAATGCAACTGTTCATACATCTATAGAACTGGCCCACTACACTAACGCAGGGAAACGCCCCGATCGTTTTACACATGTCCCCAAAAAAACATTAAAAATCCCTCTGCAGAATTATTCAACCATTTTATAACGTTGTCTTTAGTATTTAGTAGAGAACCGTTTGCTGTTTTGACCTGCAGTAACCATGGTGCATAGCTGGCAGTGTTCCTGATAAATTTTACCCCAAAACCCATAAAAAATCCTTTCATTAATCTTGAGTTTGGTTGCTGCAACTGCCCTCTTCAAAGACATTCAAAGATTTTCTATAGGTTTCAAGTCAAGCCACTGTCATGGCTTTTCCAGAATTTTTCCAGGACTTCTTCTGAAACCAAATCTTTTTGGACTTTGAGGTATGATTAGAATGATTTTCCTGTTGGGTGGTCCAATGCCCAAGCTTTAACTCCTTTACAGAAGACAAGTTTTCTCCTAGGATTTTGTGATAATTGAATAAATCCATCTTGCTCTCCAGATGCTACAGCTTTCCAGTGCCAAAGGAAGCAAAGCAGCTCCAGAACATCACAGAGCCACCACCATGCTTAACTGTAGGCAGGATATTCTTTTCAGTGTATGCTTCATTTTTCCTCCTCCAACTACTAATCCACTCCCTTAAACATTTCCAGTTTTGTTATATTGTGCCATTGAAGCTTTCGGGGTGCGATAAAAAAGCACCTGAAATCTTGTACTGGCTGGATTCGGGATGGTTGGGAAGTATGGTCTCCATGGTGTCCTCCTCTCCCCATAGACTACAACACATAGTTTCCTTCTCATTCACACAAACATCTCCTTATAGTTTTCTCCTTTCACACGAGACTGATCTCTGTGGTTTCTCCCTTTCTCACTCACTGCCTGCTACTATTAGTCACACATAGATAAGGCTTTTATAGGGTGTCAGCTATACAGTTACGTGTGGTGCACCATGCTGGCTTACAACCTGTTGGTGACACCCTTACTATTCGATTGAGCAGGTTGCCCAACATATTTCAAGTTCCCAAATTTACTTATTGAATAAATGCAAATTAGGATAGAAAACTGAACCTTACCTTTTATACCCTAATATATTTTACCTAAATGTATCCAATATAGTGACACGGTGATCAATTCAGCAGGTAAATGAAGCTGACACTGAATTAAATAGTGTTGATGTTTTTAGCGTTAGATGTTTATAATCATTATTAAGCGGGAATCTTTGTTCTAATTCTAGATCACGCAGCAGGGAACATTCCGGCTACTCCACTACTATTTTGACTCAAAACAACACGAAATGTGATCTGTTGAGCACAGTATTTCACCTATGATATTTGCTGCTTATATGAATAAGTCAATATTCAGCGTATCCTGTGGTGTTGGAGGTGTATCTAATCATCATATTAATACATTCTGCTAAGACACTTACAATTACTCACCCTTCCTGTAATACAAATACCAGTGTGATTGGGAAAGGACCATCATTCTAAAGCTGCAGTTTTTGCTTTACTCAGGAATATCCACTAAGCACAAGGACATTTGCTTTAGCGAAACGGTTGATTATTCAATAGAATTATCTTGTTATTTAAATGTAAGAATCAGGCAAATGCACAATGTCCCTCAGAAAAGCAGATTCCAACATAAAGACAATGGGATAATAATATTTGACCTGATCTTTGCTAGAAATAAGAAAGTGTATTATGAATAAAGCGGGGTCAGGAAAATCTACAATGAACACTTCCTGTATCTATTGATACCTTGAAATAATTAGTATTAGAAATGATAATTTGAATTTGTATAATAAATGATATCTCAGTTATGTTTTCAAAAATAAAAAAAAATTCTACTATGTTTAATTAAATAACGAAAACACATATCCCAGGGTCCCAAGCCCCATATAAATCTGCCTGTGCCTCGAATCTTGGCGGGCTCCAGGCCGCTGCCGTGGGCCTGGAGCGTCAGGGCCGCTCCTAGTTGCGGGCGCCGCCCACCGATCTCTCTGACTGCACGTCCGTTTTACAACGGCCGCGCAGTCACAGGAGGCAGGACGGATCTTTCCCGTCCTGTCTTCTCCCCTGTATGTACAGCGCTTGGTAAGCGCTGTACATACACCTCAGTGTCACAGGGGGTGTGATGCATCGCTTTCCTCACGCCCTCTGCGACGCTGGGATCTCCTGCCGGTTGAGCAGATCCTGGGCCCTGCGTAACGGCGTAAGCGGCATGATGATGTCATATCGCTTACACCGTTCTCAAGCTACAGGACCTGGACGTGTGGACCGTGCTGAGGTGAGTAGTTTTTTTTAATTATTTTATTTTCATTAGGTAAAGGGGGCATATTACCTGGCAAAGGGGGCATATTACCTGGCTAAGGGGGCATATTACTGGCTAAGGAGGAATATTACCTGACTAAAGGGGCATCTCACCTGGCTATGGGGGTATATTACCTGGCAAAGGGGCATCTCATCTGGCAAAGGGGGTATATTACTGGCTTAAAGGGTATATTACCTGGCTAAAGGGGCATATCACCTGGCTAAGGGGGCATCTCACCTAGCTAAGGGGACATCTCACCTGGCTGAGGTCGCATATTACTGGCTAAGGGGCATATCTCCTGGCTAAAGGGGCATATTATCTGGCTAAAGGGGCATCTCATCTGGCTAATTGGGCATATCACCGGGCTAAGGGGGCATATAACCTGGCTAAAGAGGGCATATTACTGGCTAAGGGGGCATATGGGGGCATATTGCCTGGCTAAAGGGGGTAGTAACCTAGCTACAGGGGGTAGTAACCTGGATACATGGGGATAATAGCCTTGCTAAAGGGGTCAGCAACCTGGCTACAGTGGTCAACTGCCTGGCTACAGTGGGCTACAAACTGTCTACAGTGGGCTACAAACTGGCTACATGGGGCTACAACCTGGTTACAGTGGGCTTCAACCTGGTTACAGTAGGCTACAACCTGACTACAGGGGGCAAATATTTACCTAAAGGGGCCTATGTAACTGCATAATAGAGATCTATATTTATACTTATATGTCTATTCTGAGGCCTATATAACTACCTTTCTACATGATAGGTGACCGAGATACCTACCTATTGGGGAACCTATACGTTTACCTACCTGAGGACTGCTTTCCTAGTTTGGGGGCGTACCTACATACTGTGTCAGGTAATTTCACTGCTTCCTATATTGTTTACAAAACAAGACTAAAACCCGCTGCACAAATGGGAGCCTAATAGTTGTTTGGGGCACAAGGGGGTAATTATTACCATTAGAGGCGCTATAGGTTTGGGGAGTTTGTATAGAGATAGGAATTGGTAGAGAAGCGCTGATAAAGTGAGGAGTCTAAGATGTGTGTTTTGTAAATTCTACAGTGAAGACGTCATGGTGTCTGGGACAGATGGGCCAGAGAAGAAAAAGAGAAAGAGAACAACTCTTCAGAGACGTCTCCTGTGAGTCACTAAATGTAATTTCAGTGTAATCACTTATGTTTCTGCAGAGTGTCTACATACAACTGGTATTTTTCCCATTTTTATGGCCACACTGTATGGCGGTTAATAATTCTTCACAGCCTGTGTACAACTGATAGTCACAAGTGGCGGTTGCATTTGGTCAGGGTCTGTCAGTATTATTTGATCCTTAAGTAGTAATAGTTTTGGGTCTTGGTTTTGTAGGAATTTTTATTAGTAACAATCATTCGTCTGGTATATTTGCTCCATGTATAGGGGTAGTTTTGGTGACTGTTGCTGTCATACGTAGGTGAGCGGTTTTGAAAATGCAAATTTGTCCGTGCTCATTTTCATTGTACAGTGACTGCTGAGGAGATGAACAGGATCTTTGTGGAATATGCAGAAAATTAGTGACAGGAACAGAAGTTTTTTCTCTGTAAAAACACATGCTGCAGTTCACAATGTGGCTTGAAAAATTGCGTATGAACCCCGCCCTACTGAGCAAAATGTAACACAGAGGTCCCAGGCCCCTGATGTTTTGGGACCCTAGCAATGCCCCTGACATCCATAGCCACTTAACTTAAAGGTGTTGTCTCACCTCCTGAAGTCAGCTAGCCTCGCTGTCCTTGAAATGTGAAAAAAGGGGCTTCTCAAGTTTCAAGATGCTGGACGGTACTGGCTTAATGGAATGTGTAATCAAAAATGACATTGTTTAACTCATGTTTTTATGTTAAACACAAGTCTTAAGAATTTTTGGTTATTTTATTTTTATTTTCCATATCACTATAAATATTTTTTAACAGTTCTTAAGTCCTGCAGTTGTCACTAATAATAGTCTGACGCTTCCTGTTCTGTAGAGAAATCTTCTCAGCAGTCTGCTTATTATCAGCACAGGCAGGATTACACTGAAAGGTGACAATGGTGGATGGGTATGGTCAGAGTTCACCTTCTCGACTTCTTCTCGGGTTACAGAGCATACCTAGAAAACTCTCCTATAGAAGTCAATGGGACTGCTCCTGTTCACAGGCTCCTATGTCCATGAAGCTGCTGTAAACCATCTCTTTAAATGCTGTCAAAGCAGTGCAGGCAAGATGGCTGCCCTCAATCATATACAGACAACAGAATTGAGAAATCTATAATCATAAAATAAAAACGTCTCAGAAGAAAAGAATATGGATCAGGGTCTTGTTTTAAATAATAAAAAAAAAATTGGTGACAGATTCCCTTTAAGACGTTGCTCGGACATCACTATAATGCACAGTCTCAATGCTGCCATGGCAACAATACACAAAGGGTATCGGACCTCATATTGTCTGTACCAACATTCGCTGCTATGGAAGTACACATATATCCCGTCCTATCTTATTCCGGGCAGCGATTCACACAGGAAGAACGGAGCTTGACTTGGGTGGAAGTGGAGCCTGTGCTCATTGTCAGTCAATAGAAGCTCAGGATGATGCTGCCTAGGCTGGGAGGAACTGCTCATGTGCCGCTATGTGCATTACAGAGATCCCAATCACCAACAATGTACTGTAGTATCAGTGCTGGTTTCCCGGCCACCAATAAAATCACTCACTGGTGGCTGGGAACTGTAGGAATAGCAGAGGAAACTGGGAAAGACTGTTCAGGATAAAGTAAGAAAGCAGAACATATTTGATTAATAAAATATATTACAAAAAGTTATGTGTTCATGAGAGGGAGATTATGAGAAGCATTACTGATAATTGGAATAACCCTTTAAAAAGTATTCTCATCTGAATTTTTCCCTGCACAGTAGTTTTGAGCTTTAAATTTGACTCAAATCTAAGCGATTTGATTTAGGTAGCTCCAAATCTAATTTTTTTTTAAAAAACAAAAAATTTGAATTATTGGGAAAATTTATGTTCGGGCCCTTATTTGTCCTATTGCATCGCCCAGGGTGTCACATCTTATGTTATGTATATTGTCACTTCTAGTTTCCCTAGGTTACCCCTATGTTTTTGGGGAAACGGAATGCATGGGACAGGAGAACCAATTCCCGACGTTTTTTTGAATCACTTCTGCTTTTTACAACATAGGGAAACTGGTAGTGAAATTAGACAGTTGCACTGGAAGTGACAACATGGCAGGAACTACAGGAAAGCTAGAGCATAGCTAGAAAGTAAGTTAACCCCTAAAACACCTTAAAAATTTTTCCATAATTTTTGGGAAAAAGGGGGTTAAAATTGGGTTTATTAAAAAGGGGTTAAAGAAGAGTAAGGGTTTTGAAAAAAAATTCTGGTTAGGATGTCCCTAACCCTAATTTTTTACATGTTTGGGGTAAATCATTTTGTTAAACTGCCCCGGGGGCCCTTTTGAAAAAACTCAATCCCCGCTTTAGGGCTCTCTCCTTCCCCCCTTTTGAAAGTTGCCAGAACCCACCAATTTCAACCAGACTGGCAAACGATTTCATCTGTCTGGAGGTGTTCATCCCCCCTTGACTTTCCAGTTTACCTACCTAATGTTTAATAATTTTTTTAAAATGTTTCAAAATAAACATTTTCAAAAAGTAACAATCCCAAAAACAGTGGTCTGCACCATTATGCTCATTTTTGTAGCACGCTCTTTTCATCACAGATTTGTTTATTTGGATCTGCCCCAGATTTTACCCATAGCCATCAGGTGAAATATGCTGCAAAATCTGCCTTTAAACTTTGACACATTCTATTAAATACTGTACATACATAACAAAGGGGCCCCTTTTTGGGAAACCAAAAACAAAAAAATTTCAAAGTAAAACATTGTTCATTGCAATGAAGGAAATTGCCGTTATTTTATCCAGAAATATCCTATTTAGTCGAAGGACATTTGCTTTTGCAAAATAGTTCATCATTCAATAGAATAATCTTCTTATCTACAGTAGATGTATGAAACAGGCAAATGCACAACGTCCCTCAGAAAAACACATTCTAACACAAAGACAATGGGATAATTACATTTGACCTGATCTTTGCTAGTAATATGAAAGTGTATTATGAATAAAGTGGGTTCAGGAAAGTTTACAATGAATGCTTCATGCATCTATTGATATTTTTGAATTATAAATATTAGAAATGAAATGATAATTTTAATTTTTATTTTTTTTAAATTCTCAAAATATAACAAAGGATATCTTTTGTTATTATTTCAATAATAAAAGGTTTATACCAGGGGTGCACACCATTTTCTGGTCCAAGGGTCACATTGTCAAATTGTACTTCTCCCCGTGCCACAGTAAATCTTAGAGATATTCATTGTCTGGAACTTTGATGGTGCTTCAGTATTAAATACCCAAAATGGTTGAGAGGTCTTGGTTCCACTTAAGGGACTGTCAAAGTTTAGAATTGGGGTGTCCTCTGCTCGGTACTCCAGAAAGAGGGTATGATGCACCTATTTTTTCATTGTAGTTTTTGGACTTACAGGAGGGGCTGTTTCACAACTATGACCAAAGAGAATATGCATATATGACCTCCTCTCCAACTATTCTCCTCCTCTTTTGGAGTCTGGAACCAGAACTTTTAACCCCTTAACAACACTGGACAATAAGGGGCTTTATAGTGCCGCGATCCCGTTACACGGGTGACAGGTACTGGCTGCTAATTGCAGCTGACACTTGCAGGCAACAGAACGTAATGCTGCCGACTCCAATCTATGCTGTTTAACCTATTGAATGAATGAGAAACGGTGCCGCGCACCATTCCTCACTCTGATCGGGGCCACAGCAGCGAGCTCATTGAGCCCTGATAGGTTTACATGGCGGCTGGAAGGCTTCCATCGCCACCATGTTTTTCGTTTTACTACTTCCTGACCCAAAAAATAAAAAATTAAAATCATCCCCCTTTTGTGCTAGCCATACAGTGCCCACCATAACAGTGCCAGCTGTACAGTGCCCACCATAACAGTGCCAGCCATATAGTGACCTGACATAACAGTACAGTGCCAACTATATCACTTCCAGCCATACAGAGCTCACCACTACAGTTCTAGCCATACAGTGTCCACCATAACAGTGCCAGTCATACAGTACCCACCATTACAGTGCCATGAATTAATTGTGACTGTCAAAAGATGAATATTACTTTCTGAAGTATGAAGACATAACATATTGGTACCCTGATGGCTGGGGCCGCACAGAAGGACAGTAGGGGCCGCATTTTGAGCACCCCCTAGTTTATGTTATATCTGAGGAAAGCATGAAATGACATACCTACAGTCACTTTACTATAAAAATTCAACCAGAATCTAAGCAATTTCATTTGAGGAGCCCTGAAATTTAATTTTGTCAAAAATTGCGCCCAAAAATTGATCCTAACCCTGAACTGGATTTAGGATTTTCAAGGGTTTAAAAGGGATAACTTACCTGTCGGCATTGGATCTGCCATGGTGTCACTTCTGGTGCAATGTTGATTCTGGTTTCCCTATGTACCCCCTATGTTTTAAAGGAAATGGAAGGGACGTAAGACACATGATGTCCGATATAATGTTTGCTTTTCACAACATAGAGGTAACCTAGAAAACTGGAAGTAAGTCAAATGGTAGCACTGAAATTGATGCCACAACAGGAGAAAGGGCATCAATTCATGGGCCCCTCCCTCCAGACAAGGGCTCTATACAGCTGTTGACCATGACTTCTTAACAACAGGTTCTTGGCATGAAGGATGCCTGCTGTGTAGCAGGGAAAATTACTTCTACTTAAAGGGATTGTCCAGTGGAAGAAAATTCATTTTAAATGGGGTTGAGCTGCAGAGAAAGAAGAAAAGTGATACTTATCTTCTTGTACCCTGCTGCTTCCGCTTCAGAGCTCCCCAGACTCCGCTCCTCTCCATTTCCAGATTCTCATTCTGACACACAGGAGAATCTCGCGCTCTATTCACTTACGTTGGAGCCTGAGCCTCTCCTGTGTATCAGGATGAAAACCTAAAGGTAAAAGGGAGCTCCGGAGAAAAAGTGGCAGAGGGGACTGAGAGGTAAGTATCACTTTTTCTTCTCTTTTCCCTACTTGGCCCCATTTCGAATACATTTTCTTCTGCTCAACAAACCCTTTAAATCAAATCAAATTCCCTGTATATAGGGAATTACCGGCCCATTTCACATTAAACATCCCCTTTTTACATGCCGCACCTTTCTTTTTTTTTTTTTTTTACAGGCATTGCCTCAAGTGAATAAGTCATGTGGCATCTTAAAAATGCTTTAAAAAAAATAATCATGTGTTTTATCTCACAATATTCTTGGAGCCATCACTTCTTTTCTGTGGAGCTGTGTGAGGGCTTTTTATTTGTGAGATTAATTGTCGTATTGTTTGAAAAATGCAATTCCTACATAGTTTTTTTACTTATACATTTATTTTTTGCGGCATTTACCATATGGATTAAATAACACAATAATTCTGGACACAGCAATGCTCGTTTTGTGTAACATTTTTAGATTTTTTTTACTAAAGTGTTTTTTAATTTGGGGGGTTTGTGTTTTCCTTTTATTCTTTTATTTAAATACTTTTTTCACTGACCAGCAGCAGCTCTATGTGATGTTTACAGACAGTGATTTAGTGACTGGAGCTCCGTGCTTTGTGGTCATTGCAGGATCAGATTTCTCATTCACAGACAGCAGCGATCACTGAGCACGGGACTCCAGTCACTATATCACTGCCAGCAGCACAACTGCTTCCCGACACAATACACATTTGATCAGGGGCGTAGCTATAGGGAGTGTAGACGTAGCAGTCGCTACCTGGACCTGCAGCCTGAGGGGGCCCAAAAGCCCTCCTGCCACATAAGGAGACAGCAGCATTGTAAGTGGCCCATCGTAGCTGGGGAGCCCATTTCACTTTTTGCACTAGGGCCTCGGAGCTTTGAGTTACACCTCTGCCTTTGATTAATACCATCAGGGGAGAGCAGCTTACCTGCATGTATCACATACTGCTCTGCCCCTTCTGTCTCCCCTCCTGGCTAAGTCTAGCAAGCAGCTTCCTGCGCTCTCATCACGTGGCTGTAGCTTCTCTGACTTGGGTGTATAGCTATTTGGTTCTGGTCCCGGACCCTCTTGCTCCCCTGCACTGTGCAGCACCAGCTCTCTTGCTACATCGCTGGGTCTATGTGACTCAACGATGCAGTCGCGTGGTGAGGGGGGCCTATGGGCCCGGCCATGATCACTGGGACCCTTGTAGCTATGCCACTGAACAGGAGCAATGTGCGGTCTGAAGCAATACTAAACAGTATGTGAACCCCTAAACCACCCTAAAAACTCTAACCATACTATAGTGCTGGGGCATCGCTAGGCAGTTTTATCCGGATAAAACTGCATGTGCCCCAAACCTCAGCGGCCTCCAGGCCGCTGCTGTGGGCCTGAAGCGGCGACTGTCTTTTTAGCTGTATGTGCGTCCGTTGGAGCACTCCGTGGAGCTCCCTGCTCCGTGGAGCACTCCGGTGAGCCGCATCCATGCCTGCAACCCGCCGGAGTTTCTGGCACAGGCAGCGTGACTACGTCATCCTGCTGCCTACGCGCCGTGATGACGTCACGCCGGCTGTGCCGTTAAAAAGGCGGAGCCGAGCGGGAGCTTCAGGAAGCAGAGGAAAGGTGAGTACTGGTGGTTTTTCTTTTTAATATGCCACAGATAATTCATGTATCTATATACAGGGGCCACAGCTAATTCATATATCTATATACTGGGACCACAGCTAATTCATATATCTATATATTGGGGCCACAGCTAATTCATGTATCTATATACTGGGGCCACAGCTAATTCATGTATCTATATACTAGGGCCACAGCTACTTCATATATCTATATACTTGGGCCACAGCTAATTCATTTTCCCTATATATTTGGGGCCCACAGTAATTCATGTATTATATACTGGGGCCACGCAAATTTCATAAATTATATTTTGGGGGGCCCAACAGTAATTAATTTTTGTGTTTTCTGGGGGGGGCCCAAATCTAATTAATTTAAATTGAAATACGGGGGGGCCAAAAATTCAAATTAAGGTTTTTAAAAAAGGGGCCCCCATAAAAAATTTTAATTTAATGTGTGGGGTAGCCCGGGTTGCCCAACATTTTTAATTTAAAGTTGTGTGTATACGGGGGGGCCCTATATTACCTTTCCCTATTTTTTTTTAACTGGGGGGGTATATTACCTGATACCCTGTTTTAAAATGGGGGCCCAAATTTTAAACCTGTTAGCGGGTTAAACGGGGTGGCATTTTACCTACCTAAAAAACCAAAACCAAAAATTTTTTGGGGGGACCTATAAAGGAAATTTCCCCATCCCTCGGGGAAAGACACCTGGCTTTTCTTTTAGAAAGCCATTTTGCTGTGGGGAGGGGGCCCGTCTTAAATGCTTTTCTTTAAAAACCCCCCCTTTTTGGGGGAAAGGAAAAAGTATTTAAAAACCCCCCCAGTGGGTGGGGTAGGTATATATGTGTGGAAAAAAAAAAGGTTAGGTTTTTTAAAATGTTTGTTTTGGAAAAAATTCTGCGGGGAAGAAAGTTGGGGTTTTGGTAAAAATTTCATAATGCGGTCTGGCCCGGGATGGAGAAGAAAAGGATAAGGGAAGACTCCAAATCAGAAAAAAGGTCCCCTGTAAGCCCAATAAATTTTAACTTCAGTGTAACCCCACTTATTTTTCTGCAGGCACTACATACAATAGAAAATTCTACCACTTATTATTTTTCACGGATTTTTGGGGGGAAATATTTGTTCTTCAGGGGCTTTTGTACAGCCTATAGTAAAAATTGTGGTGTGAAAAAACCCCGGGGTGTAACTAGCCCTACTGAGCAAAAAATTTTTTAACAAAAGGGGCCCCGTGGGCCCCCCAGGTTTGTTTTAGGACCCTACCCAAACGGCCCTGCCTTTAGTTTTAAAGGGTTTAAAATTTGAGTAAAAAGGGGGGTTTAAAAAAAATAAATAAGAGTAGAGAAAAAATTCAGGTCCAGAACTTCTAAACCTTTGTGTCTTTTACAAGTTTGGGTTTTGAAACCAATGTCAAAAAACTGGCCCAAGCCCCCCCTATTCAAGAAACACAAATTGCCCGGGCCTTATTTGGCGCTCTGTTTTTTTAACCTTTAAGGAGTTATGAGCATATTTGCTTGGGCAAGACAGGAAGAAAGACGGTTGGAAACCCTTTTAAGGTCCCTGAATTTAACCCTTTGCATTTTAAAAATGGAAGTTGCCAGAAAAACTAAAATTTAAAAACCAAAACGGGCCCCAATTTTATTTTAAAATCTGTCTGGATTTTTGTCTCACCCTTTTTCCCCTTGAATTTTCCCCGGGATACCCTACCACCCTTTTGAGTTTTTATGAACTTGTTTAAAGATATCCCCAATCAATGATTCCTCTTGGAATATTGGGAACTTTCACTTAAACAGTGGTCTGCACCATTAAATGCCCCTTTTTTTGCCACGCTTTTTCTCCCAGTTTTTTTTTATTTGGATCTGCCCAGTTTTTAAACCCATAGCCATAGGGGTAGAGATGGGCGAATTGATTAAACGAAGGGGAAATTCCCATTTAGAATTTCGGGGAAAAATTTGGTTTCGCCCGAAGTCGAATTTTGGGGGGTATTCGGGTGAACGGAAGGGTGTGCTTTTGATTGAAAAAAGGGGTCCCGAGCAAATGGCGTTTAAGGGGGGCAAAGCACTTGGGGGGAAAGGGAAGGGGCATATTCCGGCATGACTTTGTGCGAGGTTAAAGCCAAATCAGGGGCCCGGGGGATTCTGGGGGACGCCCACCGATTTTATGGTGGGAAAGACCCCGGGGAGTCAACTCCTCTCACTGTATGATAGGGAAAGGGTCCCGGCTGGGGGTTTTTTTGGGCTTTTAAACAAAAGGGAATTGTTTTTTTAACAGCGTTTTTTTGGGGGGGGGTGTCTCAGTTTGTTCAGGGGACTGTTTTTCTTAATGTTCTTTTTCTAATTTTTTGGGGTATTTTTGGTTTTCTGAAATCCAGTGGGGGTCCACTGAAGCTGCTTTTAAAACATTAAAATACCCAAAGTGGGATCAAACCCCATTTCCTTTTGTTTCTTTTTAAAAAAAACAGGGTTTAAAACAAATAAAAAATACCACTTAAATTTTTGGCTGCTAAATTTCTATTGCGAAATTTTACATTGGGGGTTTTTTAAGGGGTTTTTTTTTTGCGGGGTTGTGGGGACCCCCAAATAAAAACCGGGTCTTTTTCCCCAACCCCAAAAAAAAAATATAAAAATTTTTTCCCTTTTTGAAAAAGTAACGTAACACAAAGGCAAATTTTAAAATTTACAACTGTATCTTTGTTTTTGGTTGGCGGGCAAAGGGGAAAAAACGCATTTTTTAAAACAGGGGTACAAGTTATTGTTTTGTTACGGCTCAATTCTTTGGGGCCAAATTTTTACATCCGGGTTTAATTTAAAAGCGTTTTTTTGGGCGGGGGTGTGTTTGCCCAAAAAAAATAAACCTTTCCTTTTTTCAAGGGGGGGCCCAAAAAAAATATACATTTTTCTTGGGTTAGCCTAATTTAAGGGGTAAAAAGGTTTAATTTAAAGCCTGTTTTGTGTTTTAAATTTATTTAAAACAAAACAGTTTTTTTAAAACCCGGACAATACAAGTACTTTTTTTCGGGCCTTTTGGGGAGCGCAATTTATACCCAAAAAGGGTTTAAACCCAAAAAGATTTTTATGGGTTCTTTTTGGAGTCAAAAAACGGGGTTTGTATATTTATCATAAAACAGATACATTTTCAAACCCGTGTCTTTTCTTTTTTAGAAAAAACGTTTGTCGGGAAGAGAGGTGGCAGGTCTGCCCCTTTTGCGGGGGCCCAGTGGCAAAACTTTTCCTTTGGAAACGGGCCCCAGGTCACAGCCCCAGAAAGGGGGAAATGCCCGCAGCAGGGGTCCCCTCGGTGAGGGCCAAAAACTGCCGCTTTTTCATTTTTAGCGGCCTTTGTTTTGGGTTAAAAAAACCCCAAAAAGGTTTTTTTCTTTTGGATTGGGTTTGGGCTAGGTCATCCTTTTCCCTTTCCCGATGACTTTGGGGAAAACAAAACCCCAGCCAAAAAAAGCCCGGTGGGAACCCTCAGACACAACCATTAGTTGGATGGCCCGGGAGGGGTTAGGGGCCCCCTTCAACTGTCCTTCAGCCCCCCTTTTTTTTTTCCCAAACCCCGTTCCCTCACCCAAAAGAGATCTATTTTGGGGGTCTGGGCTAAACGCCAATATATAGGAAAAATGAACAATTTGAGGAGGGCACGCAGCAGCTACTTGGCAGCGGAAAAAATGGGGCCCAAAATATCCCTGCTTTTTTGCGTAGGGGGGAAAAAATATGGGATTTTGGGAGGGGGGCTTGGGAGGTCATGTTGGGGAGGGGTCACCCTGGGCCCAATTACCAAGGGACCGGGGTTGGGGAAAGCATGACGATGAAACAAAAATAGGTTGTTTGATGTCCCCCGGCCCGCACTTGGGAGCCGGGTGAGGCCAAGGGTTTCCCTTATGTCAGGAAATGGAGGGGGGCCGTCAGCTTTTGCGCTTTTCAGGCAGCAGGGGCAGCAGCAAGTGGGTTTTTTGTGGCCTTTGTTTAAAGTCAGCAGGATAGCGGGCGTTTTGGGGTGGGGGCCAAGGGGGGCCCACGGGGTAAAAAAAACCCGTTTTTGCGGGCCCCAAGAAAATTTTAGCGCACAGGGGCCTCAGGGCCGGCGCCGGGGGGCCAGTAGTCTTCATTTGCGGAGCGTTGGCGGTAAAATGGATAATCGGGGGTTTGTGGGCAGTTTTTTGGGGCAAAAACCGGAGGGGGCCGGGAATATGGGGTAAATGTGGGAATCGGGTGGGGGGAAAAGGGTAGGGGTAGCCGGGAGCTAACTTTGGGCCCACCCCGGGCCCTGCATTAAAACAATGCGGTCCCATACGGTGGCCTGGGAAAAAAACTTTGGTAAAGTTTGTGGTGGTCCCCCCCGGCCGAAACCCACAACACCCAGGGGTTGAAAGCAGAAAACCCCCCCGCCCACCCCCCACCCTTTTTGGGCCTTTGGGGCAGGAAAGTTAAGGCTCCAACCCACCTCTCCCTTGGGAAGGGGGAGGGGGTTTTTTTGGGGCTCTTCCCTTTTAAAAGTTGCTCCTGTCCTCGCACTAGGGCCGCCAGCAAGTGGGGTTTTCGCGGGGCCCGGATTGAAAAAAGGGGCCCAAACAGTATGCTTTCCAACCATCCTTTAAAGGTGCAGCAGCAGGGTGGCCTGTTCCAATTTGGTTGGTATTGCCAGTCCCTCCCTTTCCAAATGGTGGACTCGGGGCATTTTTTCAGAGAAAAAATTGGCTTGTGCCGGCCGTGATGGGGGATTTCCCAAAAGCCGTAATTTTTTTCCCAAAAAAAGGGCAAAGGTACCAGCATTTCTTTAAATATGTAGAAACGGGAAGGTGGGTTCCATTTTCCTTGAGTTTATGGGTTTTTGTTCCAAGGTTTGCACGGGCAGCAGGCGTCTGGAGCTGTAACACGGTGGGGGCCCAGTACATGCCCTTTTTAGGGCCCCCCACTGGGTGAATGTGCTTCCAGCCCAGGCAAACCAAAAAAAACTTGGACAGGAGACCCCGCTTTCTCCCCCAAACTTTTGTCCAAACTGTGCACCTTTTGAAAATTGCCCGCCTCCTCCCCCCCCCCCACCCCCAACCACCATCTCAGCCTCAAAAGGTACTGCCCCATTATACCACATGTGTAGGGAACAGAGGTTTGTCACGCAGTTCTACCAGGCTTGCCTGGCGAACGAAGTCACACAGGGGGGGGAAAATTTGTTTCCCGGCTCTTTCAGCAAAGAAATCGATGTGTGGCTTTCTCCGGGGGCCAACTGCAAATCGGAACCATGGTGGAAAAGACAATGGGAGGAACTTGGGGGTCCCCGCTGCATGGGGGAAGGGGGTGGTTTCCAAAGCGCCCTGCATGGCGCACGTGTTAATCTGGTTGTTTAAAAAAGGGTTCCCGAAGGGCTTTTTACGATTTCAGAACCCTTCTGAAAAAAAGGCCAAAGGGAAATGTGCATGCATTTTATCCATTCATAAAAAAGCCAGGAAAAACCCCCCCCTCGAGTTGCAGCGGGAAGAACCCGGCCCCCCCAACACACTTAAATGCCGGGGTTTCCACCCGTGGAAAATTTAGCCCCCCAAAATTTTTTGGACCGGGCTGTATAACAGAGAAAGGCCCCTTAAAAATTTTTTTTATTTAAACCAGGCAGACAGAAGTAAATCCCCGTGTAACTTTTATGTCAGCCAGTGGCAGCTCATGCGGAAACCTGCCGTTTGTTGAGGCCCCTTCGGGGGAGGTGAAGTTATTTTTCAGTCGCCAAAGGCTACGGGATGAATAAAGTTTATTCCCCTGCTTCCCTGTTTTTGGAACAGATGCTGGGAAAAAATTTTGTCTGGGCAGGGGATGGGGGACGTGGCGAAAACATTCGTGGCCCCCATGGGGTTTCCCGGGGGGGACCGAAATGGAGGGGGGAGGAGGGGACATTGGGGGCAGAAGAAATTTTCTGGTGAAAATTTAGTGGTTTTTTAAAAGGTGACAAAGAGAGGAGGAGAAAGGGGGCAGCTGGAGGAGGTGGAAGGAGAGATGGGGAAGACGAAGGAGATGACCCCCATGCACCGGGGGCCCGTATAAAGTGGAAAAAAAGAGGGAGGGAGCCCCCTCGGAGCCTTTGTTTCAGATGGCCCGCAGCCCTGGGTTATTTGCCCGGCTAGTGACAGGCCCCCAATAGTCAGGTTTGGCAGAGGGATGATTTGGCTCTCCCCCCTATTGGACCCTCGCTAAAGGTCCAAAAAAGGGGAGCCTTTTTTCCCCCGCTATTGGAAAAAGGGAAGACCCAAAATCCCAAAAAACTATAGGGAAATCCTCCGTAATCAGTTGGCCCGGTATGTGCGGCATCGTCCCTCCTCTGACAGGGTTTTACCCGGGGGGGGTTTTTAAACGTCCCCGTTTTACTGCCGCGGCTTTCTGGGGGAAGGTTGGGGGGGGGGAGGGGCCAAAATACCAGCTCCCCTCCAGTAGTAACCCAAGTTGGGGAAATTTACGAATGAGCAGCTTTCCCTTTAAACCCCCTGGTGAGGGGGGCCCGGTTTGCCGCCCCGGCCCGCGCAGGGGCATGGAGCAGTCCCTGAAAACCCAAAAGGTTAAGTGGCCCCTACTTTTGGGGGCCGCACTTGCCACCCTCAGTTAGAAAAATCCCCTGGACTACTGGGAGCCAAAATGGGTGTGGCCGCAAAATTGCCGAGTTTTTCAGTGGAGGCTGTCCCCGCCCCGGCCAGTAGTGTGGGATCAGGGGCGGGTTTTTCCCGTGCGGCGGGGGGGCCCTCGTTACCCCCAAAGGGGAACCCGTTTCCACGGGGGAAAAATGTGGAATGACTGACCTTTGTCAAGATTGAAAAGGCTTTGGGTCGGCCCGGATTTTTCCCACCCCAATGCCTTAAGGGGTCAGGTTTTGGGGTTTAAAAATAACCCGCCCCCCCCACTATTTTTTTGCCCCCCACCCGCCTGATCCAAAACATTGCTGGCAGTTATCCATCTGCCCTTAAACCAAATTATCTTTACCAGGGGCCCGGTATTGCCCCCCCCACCTCCCCCACTCCTTTTCTTTTTGCCAAAATTTTAGACCTCATGTGCTGCTCTGTTGCTGTTTTCGGGGAAATCCCACACTGTGTCAATTTTTGCCCTGTCTGACCTAACCCGCTGCGTGGCTGCTGCCATTCCTCCACAAAGTTTTCATTGTGCCAAATGCCTGACCTCCCTGTGCTGAGCCCGTGACCTTTTCCCCTCTCAAGTCATTTGTGCCACTCTGTGGTTCCCCCCTGTTTTGCCACCTCCAGAATGAATTGTGCCCCCTACGCCCTACATTATACTGCTGGCCGTGACCCCCACCAAAAAGGGGTGAATTTTGCCACTCTGTGGGCCTAATATGTTTTGCCGCCTCCCCGAAAGCATTGTTTCCACTGCCTGCCTCTTTTGCGGGGGCTGCCCGCCCTTCCCCCTCCCCCACTCGTCAAAATAATTTTTGCCCCCCCTGAGCTCTAGCCCTTTTTTTTTTTTTCCAAACTTTGCTGGCAAAGGGCTTTAAACAGGCCCACATTCCCCTTGGGGTTTTTGGTCAAATTTTTCCCTCTTAAGTGCCCCGGGAATTTTATAGTGAAAAAGGGGGGGTTTAAAGCGGCGGCAGTCATCTTTGGGTTTCATACTAAAAAACAAATTGTTTGAAAACCAAAACCCCCAAACCCCCCTCTGCATATTTAAGCTTGGGGAAAAAAAGTTCCTTCAGCCCTGAAAGGGTCTTTTGCAGCCCCGGGGGAAATAGGTGCTTTTTTAACGCGATTCGTGCCCCAAGTATTCGGTAAGAAAAAGAAAATTTTGTCGGGGGAAATTCGGGCGAAGGGGAGCCCCAAATTTTGAAATTTTTGGAAAAAATTTGCCCCCCTTTCTTAATCAGTGGGAAATAGGGGTGAAAATCATCAAGGTCTTTTTAAACGTTGACACCCTTTTAAAACCTTATGTTTTTGAAAACTGTCTGCCCGTTTAAAACTGTCTTTTTTTTGGCCCCAGAGCCAATTTAGAGTCAGCTTTTTTTTTTTTTTTACCAGAAACACTGATTGGTTTTCTAAAGAAATTTGTTTTGGTTTTCTATGGGCAAAAAAAAGACAAGTTTTCCCGGTTTAAAAAGGGTTTTTATGAAAAAGGGCCTTTTTGGGTTTAAAACGGTTTTTTACATAACAAAGGATCCAGGGGTTTGAACACCACAGCTTTTTTGAGAAAAAGGCGTCCCTTGTAATGAAGGGGGGCTGTTGTTTTTTTGTTTTTGCCTTTGGTTTTGGGCACTGAATCTGCTGGAAATTTTATTTGGGCTTTTTTCGTTATTTTTTTTTTTTCTTCTTTTCATATACAGTGGTTTACAACTTTGCTTTTTGCACTTTATGTAAGTGGCATTTTTTTAGTTTCATATTCCCTTAATGTATTTTTAAAAAGGGGGTTTTTCTCACCATGTGTTTCACGAGGCACGGCAGGTTTTTAGTTTAAAATTTGCTGCCCGCTTAAAGGGAATTGGGGGCAGAAAAGGGGTGTTTTCATGGCTCTTTCTGTCTCACCCCCACATTCCCCGGAGTATTTAAAACACACTTCCAAATTTTTTTTGTGACGTCACTAAAACCCCCTTTTCCTTTTGGGGGAGTTTTGCTTTTGTTCTGTCTCTTTTGTATAGGATGTGGGAAAATCAAATGATACAAATTTCCCCCCATTGGGGGAAATCATAAAAAAAGTGAAAAAATGCAAAAAAAAATAAAAAAACCCAAAAAATATAATATTAAAAACAGCACACCGCCCCCCCTTTTCCCCCTTTTCAAAAAAAATTTAAGCCAAAAAAATCGCCCTTTTGGGCAAAATGTATGAAAAACTTTTTGGTCTAAAAAAATCACTTTTTTGCCCATAGGGGAAAAGTGTTTTTTTTTTTGTTTAAAAACTGTTAATTAAAAAAATAAAAAAAAAAATATAATTTTAAAATGAGAACCCCAAAGTCTGGGGTTTGGGATTCCCTTTTAAATTTTGAAGGCTTGTGGTTGACGCCCAAAATAGGTTTTCACTAAGGCCACATATGTGATGTTTTCTAAAAAAAAAAAAAATTTTTGGGGGGGAAACCCATTTTAAATTCGTTTCCCTTGGGCCGTATGTCATGCTTCACCCCGAATAATGGAAAAAAATTTGAAAAAACTGCAAAAAAAAGGGAAAATTTTGAAATTTTTTAACCCCCCTTTTTTTTAATTTTTTGGAAAATTAATGGGTTTAAAAAACTTTCCCAAAAACCTTTTTTTAAAATTTCCCTTTTAAAGGGGTTTTGGTTTATTAGAGACCCTTTATGGGGGTTTTCCTTAAAAACACAAAGGGGCCCCGGAAAACCACACAGAAATGGAAATTGGTCCCTAAAAAAAACTAAAATTGCAAAAATTTTTTTGAAAAAAGTGAAAAAATCATACTAAATTTCTAACATTACTAAATGTCGTTTTAAAAAAAAGACATTTAAAAAATTTTTTCCAACCCTACAGTAGACATATGGTAGATGCTATTATAAACTATTGTTGTGGAAAAAACTATCTGTCTTACAAAGCCTTTTGTGTAAAGGTTTGGGGTAATGGATCCTCTGGGCCCCAACCCGGCGATGGTAATGGCCCCCACCCGGGGGGTTTTCACCAGAGCCCGCTGTAAAAAGGGGGTTTGGGCCCTTCTGCGGCCGGGAAATCCTAAACCCGGCCCCCTTTCCCCTTTGCACAAACTTGCTTGGGGGGTGGCAACCCGAGGGTGCAGCGAAATTGGGTACCCCCCATCGTAAAACCAAAAATCGAAAGTCTTTGGCGGGCAAAAAAGGTCAGGGCAGACGGCAAAGGTTCGTGGTCAAGAGACGTAGGCGAAGGGTCAGCAACGTAGAAGACACTAGGACGCACACTGGAAACGCTTTCTCTAAAGGCTAGGGCACAATAAATCTGGAGAGGAAGTGCTGGAGGTGGTACCAATATATAGGACCAGCGGCCGGCGATTAACCAACTACCAGCGCGCTGGCCCTTTAAATCTGGAAGAGCTGCCGAGCTCGCGCCCTAGGGGACGGGAGCGCGCGCAGCAGCCGACAGAGAGCCACGTGGGGACGGGAGCATGGCTGGGTAAGTGCTGGCTCCCAGGGAAGCGAGTGCGTCCGCCTCCCTTTTGTGGGGGGCGGGGGAGAGGCCGAGGGGACACAGGTGCGCCCGCAGCCAACCCTGAGGGCTGCAAGACCACCCGTTACACTTTGAAATTTTAAAATGGAAAATTTTTCTACATTTTCACGATATTTTGATATTTTTCACAAATAAACAAGGATTATATGGACCAAAATTTCTTACTAACTTAAAGCACAATGGGCGACATGTGTGAATGGGGCTGCACCGGATATCTGGTGTCTTTTCAGCCCGATATCAGGTGCAGCCGTTGTTCACTACATTTTTAAATCTCCCGCACACCACTCCTGGGCACATTACAAAGTGGTAGGGGTGCACTAGAACCGTACGAAGCTATAGATTTATAGCTTTGTTACGGAATTTCTAGGCGCATTACCACTGGAACAGCTATACCAGTTTCAAAGTGGTATACCTGAACCAGAAATGTCACCCTTACCTCCCTAACTACTCACATGCATCCGCTTCTCTGTTCCAGCGCCACATCTCTCCAATCTTCTATTTAGGGTACTTTCACGTGGAGTGTTTTTCGGCTTATTTTCTGGTGCGTTTTTTGGCGCACCTAAACCGCGTCAAAAACACTCCGTGTGAACGCACCCTTAGGTGGAAATGACAAAATTCTGGTTGCTTTTTTCCACAGAAAGGGGGACAGCAGTCTTCCTTCACATTGAACTGTTCATGTTCCGCCTGAAAACCAGGCAGAAGAATGAACATGTTCTTAGTTTTACGTTACGCTGGTGGTGTAAAAAACCATACAGTAGAAAATCTGTTTGTCTATGTAATAGGTTGACAGCCCATTTACAGACTGTTTTCAAGTCTGAAAATCGTCTGTAAATCCAACTTTAACCCTGCCGTATGGACATGCCCTTACTGTCTTCTTCTGAATGGACACATTCCACCACAGTTACAGATTGCCTGTAACATTCGGGTGCTTCTCATTTATATCATTATTTGAAAGTAAACAGCTCCAAACAGTGATTCCCATTCGGAAGATTAAGACAGTAAACAGAAGACTTGGGAAATCCAGTGCTGGAATGGGGGAAAGTGGAGGTAGGTGAGTATATATTATATATATATATTATATATATTTATATTATATATTATATATTATATATATATTTATATATATATTATATATAAAAATATTATATATTATTTTATAATATATATTAAATATTATTTCTTTCCCTTTAATGGGGCACCAGCTGGTTAGTATTTTTTTATAGGAATCTGACAACCATTTTAAAGTTTGCTACATCAGTACAAACTTATTTACTATTGAATTCAGTGTCTGACCAGTAGGCCCCGGAGTCGATTGCTAAGGTCTTAACAATAGACTTGAGGCCTTAACAACTGGCTTAACAAACGACTGGAGTCCCCGGAGTCGATTGCTAACTCTTATCAATGACTTGAGCTGGGGGCCTTAACAACTGGCTTAACGACTGTTAGCGACTTCACACGCATATATTATGTGTCCCCAGTGAAGGTAATAGGGTCCCCAGTAAGTTATACGTCCCCAGTAGGTGGTTATGTACTTTATATATCTCCAGTAGGTAGGGTGTGTTGTTTATATGTCCCCCCGCAGGTATATAGGCAGGTTATGGATCCCCCAGCAGGTATATGGGCAGGTTATGGATCCCCCAGCAGGTATATAGGCAGGTTACGGATCCCCCAGCAGGTATATGGGCAGGTTAAGGATCCCCAAGCAGGTATATGGGCAGGTTATGGATCCCCCAGAGGGTATATGGGCAGGTTATGGATCCCCAGTAGGTAAAATAGGCAAGTTATGGATCCCCCAGCAGGTATATAGGCAGGTTTAGGTCCCCCAGCAGGTATATAGGCAGGTTTAGTTCCCCCAGCAGGTATATAGGCAGGTTTAGGTCCCCCAGCAGGTATATAGGCAGGTTTAGGTCCCCCAGCTTGTCTATAGATAGCTTATAGGCCCCAAAGCACGTGTATATTTAGGTATATTATAGGCCTCACAGCACTTATGTTGGTAGATTATAGCCCCTTTCCCTGCACTATATAAGTAGATAATAGCCCCCCTGAAAATATAACAGTAGATAATAGCCCCTCACTGCACATATAACAGTTGATAATAGCACCCTCCCTGCACATATGACAGTAGATAATAGCCCCCTCCCTGCACATTAACAGTAGATAATGCATCCCTCCTGCACATATAACAATAGATAATTGGCCCCCCTCCCTGCACATATAACAATAGATAAACAGCCCCCCTCCCTGAAACATATAACAGTAGATAACAGCCCCCCTCCTGCACATATAACAGTAGATAACAGCCCCCTCCCTGCACATATAACAGTAGATAACAGCCCCCCTCCCTGCAAATATTAAAAATAGAAAACCCACCCCTCCTCCCTGCACATATAACAATAGATAACAGCCCCCCTCCCAGAACATAGAACAATAGATAACCGCCCCCCTCCCTGCACATATAACAATAATAAATGCCCCCTCCCTGCACATATAACAATAGATAACAGCCCCCCTCCCTGCACAGCTAACACATTAGATAATAGACCCCCAGCATGAAGAGCGCTAATTAAAAAGAAAGTACCCTGACAGCACTTACCCTCAGACCTCCGTTCCCTTCCTCTTGTCGCGACGGTGCTCCCGGGTCTTTTCTTCAGTGGCGTGACGTCTCCCAGTGTCCGCGCGCGGGCAGCCGTGATGACGCAGCACGCCCGCCTGGGCTGTGCACATCCTGACTGCGGTCACAGATTAACTCCGCGGAGCTCTCTGCTCCGCTGTAAGCATCTAACTGGTAGTGTGCATCCGGCGGACGCACATACAGTGAGAACCCGCACCCGCTGCCGTCGCCAAGGGCCTAAGTCCGCTAACGCGATAGCTTAGGCGACTGAGTAGCGCTTAGGGACCCTAACGATCGCGGCGGCGGCGTAGAGCGGCGCGCCGGGGGACTACTGACTCAGTATGTAGTAAATTGTACCTACGGTGACTGCAGACACTGGAGTTACAAATATTCTATTGGTGGCAAAATGTAAAAGCATAACATTTATTGCAACAATTTAGTGACAATTAAAAATGCTCGACCAAGCAGAATACTTGCGTTGCCTAAACAATTGGCGTCATCGGATGGTCGACAATAGTCCCTGGAAGTCCAGGCATCACTGTTCATTGTTCCAAACAGCAGGCATAGTTCGTCACCTTCCTGGAGCTGGCTGTAGGACAGTGCCGGTGCTAGAGACATCAGCCGTCGAACGGGGACGTTTCCGGGAGTACTCCTCCCCCTTTGTCAAGTGCTTGACAAAGGGGGGAAGGAGTCTCCCGAAACGTTCGTACGCTCTGTCTCTAGTCCCCGCCTGTCCTAACAGTCCATCTCAGGAAGGAGACGCTATGCCCTGCTGTGCTACATGAACAGTGCTGCAGGACTTCAGGACTATTTCGGCCCATATGCGCAATGTTTTGGCAACTGCAAGTAATCTGCTCTGGTCGGAGCATTTTTAAGTTGTCCCTAAATAGTGCAATTAATGTTATTTGCTTTTAACATATTTTGTGCTCACCCATAGCATATTTGTCGTTCAGTTTAATGGATATATGGAATCCTTTTGATGGGTGATGCATGGTGCGATTTATCACTTCTATAACCACCAGAATTTTGTGCAGGACACTGAGTACCAACCTATTTAAATAAAAAAAAAAAAAATAGTGTTAGAGGGTGGACATTTCATTTAAGCTTTGCAGTAACATAGTGACTGAGTTCTTGCATTGAACAGTGACAAGTGAATTTAGTTGGAATGTTTTGTTATATTCCTAAAGCATTGTCAAAGGTTATTGGCTGTCTGTCAGATTGGACCTAGTGTGTGTGAGGTTGGAAGATAAGTCATCTGTGACCATCTGTAAAGGGCTAATGCCATCTGGGGAGATTTTGTAGCAATTATTCCCTGTGCAAAACTTATCTATATGATTGCCTCCAGAAACAGCACCATATTGGTCCATGTGTTGTGTCTTGTATGACAGCTCAGCTTTATTAAAATTAGAAAGATTAAGCTATAACACCAGACACAACCTGTGGACTGGTGCGGCACTATTTTTAGATGAATACAGACATTTTTCTGCATTTTTTAAACTATGTACACCCCTTCAGTTCGAAACTCATCAAGACAGTGATAAAAGTTTGTAAAACGTTTCAACTTTTTTTTTATACCTTTTAGAGGATGTAGATGTAGAGAAACACCAAAATTAAAGTTAAGGCTACCTACAGTTCAAGATGTATTGGGGATCATGAAATAAATATGTGACTAGTACAATACTACCATTCTCTATAGCTGAAAAACTGGAATATTTAATAGATTATATTATGCATTCTACCTTGTGTATTTTGTATTCCGTTGAAAAAACAACTAAAGGGTTTAAAAAAAAATTGAACAAAACTTGAATGTGCTCTATTGTTTCTTTAGCTATAAAAATGAAATCCAGATTGTTGAATGATTAAGCATTAATTTATTCCCATTTCTTTTCTTTCCCTGTAATTTCTTTGCTTTTTGCAGGTTTCTGCTTTTGGGAATCTATTTCTGAATACATTTTAACAGATATACTTGAAATACTTTATAATTGGAGAAATGTAAGACTGAAGATGATTGAGGAATAGGAATGAGTGAACTTTTTAAATTCACCAACAAATCGACAAGTCTGGCACGATTAAAGGCAGACAATTAAAACAATAAATGACAAATACATATACAGAATTTCTTACCCAATTTGTCTTATCTAAGCTCTAAAAATCGCATATGAGTAAGACATGATTGATGGGGTCTCGAAAAATCTAATGAGAGGGGGTTAGCTTCAGACACTATTTATGTGGGAGGGAAGTTTACTTTGCCCGTTTCATATATGGAGAACACATGAGTTGCTCCTTCGATTGTGCAACTAAAAATTTAAGCAGACCACAGGTATATAGAAATGCCACTGTAATACTTTTATGAATTTTATATATTTTTTTGAGATGTTGGTGGGGAGAGGAAACAATGGATGCTGTTTGGCACCCAAAATAGTCTTCTTAAAGGGCATGTTCACATGGAAGTATTTCAGATCCGTTTTTATTACCCAAAACGGATCCAAAAAGTTTATCTAGACAATTTGCAGTGTGATTTTACATTGTGTTCAAATGTAAAACACGCATCACCAAGTCAGACGAGTGATCAGCTTGCTCGTGTTTAGCTTGCTGTCATTGTCAATGCTTTTTATTCGTGATCCGTTTAAGAAATGAGCATGTCAATTCTACTTGCGTTTTACGAAGTGAAATCCCAATAGGAAAATACATGGGTTTCAGGCAACCTGAAAAATGGAGTATCCAAATGCCGTAACCATAGCTTTTGGGTACGTTTTTTGATACTAAAAGCGACATCGGAATAACTAGAAGAACTGGGTTTGAACTTTAGTAACCTAATTACCCCATAGAGGGGAGCTAACAGCATATTACATGTGTTTTAATCCAATAAATCACTTTTTAATTAAGTATAGAATGAGTATAAAGTGCAAGTTTTTTAGTATAGGAAGGTGGTTTGTTTATAGAAATTATAGAAGATTTTACTAATAACTTTATTAATGTTTTAGATAAATAGTTAGAATATTGAGTGGTTTCAGAGTAATACTAAACTCACTCAACATTCTATAATAAACTATTTATCTAAAACATTCAATTAAAATGTATTAGTTAAAACCTTCGTTAATTTCAATAAACAACCCAATACTATACTAAAAAACTGCTCTTCATCTCATTCAGATACATATAAAACGTGATTTATAAGATTAAATACATGTAAAAATGCTGGAAGCAGCCCTTCTATGAGGGCGCTTCCATCTTGAAACACATGTAAAATGCTGGGAAGCCGCCCCTCTATTGGGCTTCCATTTGAAACACATGTAAAATGCTTGAACTACCACAAGTTGGGGCTTTCATATGAAACACATGTAAAATGCTGGTAATTCGACCCTCTATTGTGCTTCGCATCAGAAACACAGGTATAATGCTAGGAAGCGCCCTCCTCAAGTTGTGGCTTTTTCAGTCTGAAACACATGTAAATTGCTGAAAGTGCCCTCTATTGGCTTCATCCTGGAAACACATGTAAAATGCTGGTAGCGCCCTCTTTTAGCTTCATCTGTAACACATGTAAAAACTCATCCAAAAATGCGTGCAAAACACATCCAAAAAAGCAGCTGCGTTTTTGGAAATGTTTATTTTTTGATGTCAGTTTTTTAGATGCCATTTCTCTTCGTGGTAAAAAACAGAGTAAAAAAATGGTATCCACACATGTCGTTGTGAACATACCCTAACCCATACCTACAGCAGCCAAGTTATTGATACTTCCTGATAGAGCCCCTATTTTTGAGAAATATTATTTGTCACATTTTGTGGAAAAACTTTTTATATGACGTTAACCTATTCATGTGATTTGAGAGAGAGGATTATTTTCTTTTGGGACACATGTGATGCTTTCATTTAGTAATAGCATTTTAAGTTTTAGTTCAATGTTTTTTCATTGTGAGAAATCTCAAAATGTCGTGAACATTTTGAAAAATTTGCCATTTTCAAAGTTCAAAAATGTCTTCATCTAAGACAGGTAGTTATATCACACAAAATAGTTTATAACCTTCTGCCACATTTCTACTTTGTGTTGGCATCATTTTTTAAATTTCTGTTTATATTTTTACTACTTTTTGGGGGCTTATAAATTTAAGTACAGTTTTTCACATTTTCAATTAAAATATTCGCCAATATCTAGATTTTATTTAGGGACTAATCCAGTATGTGATAGGGGCTTATGAGGGTCCCTGTATTCTTGAGACACCTCCATAAATGATTCCATCTAAAAAAAAACTGCACCATGCACAGCATTCAAAACAGCATTTTGGAAGTTTGTTAACCTATAGGTATTTTACAAGAATTAAAGCAAGGTGAAGTTGAAATTTAAAAAAAATTTTTTTTGCACATTTTAAATTTGTATCCATTATTTCTTTGAACACAATATATGCTACCAGAAAAACACAGTTCAATATTGATTCCCTAGATTTTGGTGTTTTTAGAGATATCCCACATTTGTCTCAACTACAAGCCTCAGAATAGGGAAGTAGTCAATCTATTGGTATTTTTGATGCGGTCTCACTTCATCAGGATATTTTTTTAGGTGTCATTACAGGTTTGTGTACACAATAATGTGCTAAAACTTAAAAACACTTCTAAAAAGATCTCATTTTGGAATTTACTCCCCTTACACAATATATTCAGGGGTGTAGCGAGAATATTGACCCCACAGGTGTTTTGCTAATTTTTTAACGTTAGGCTGTAAAAAGGATAAACTAATGTTTTCCAACAGTCTGCAATATTAGTTGAAATTGTTCCATTTTCATAAGGAATCCTAGAAAAAAAAGCACCTCAAACCTTTTTAAGCAATTTCTTCCGGGTTTGACAATATCCTATATATAGGTTTAAACTGCTGTTTTGGATGCATGGCAGGGTGTATAAGGAAGAGAGCACTATTTGCAAATGCCATATGGCACCCACCAAAACCTATGTTCCAGGAACCAAAGTCCCAAAAGTAGTAGGAAAAGTGAAACCTTACAGAAGTCAACCCATTATGGATTCCACACCTGTAAGGGAACTCATCTAGGGGTATATTGTGCCTTTTTGGAGTAGAATCCAGTCATGGCTGATGCCACAGTTCCTTAGCTGTAAATTACAGCTGGTTTCACACAGCGATTCTGCGGGCCATATTTTTGAGTCCGCGGGATCGTGTTGCCGTAAATATATGGCACTTTATGTGAACCCCTTCCTGACCATGACATAAACTTACGTCAAATATTGGGAAGGTGTTAAAGAGGTTTCCTTATTACAATGATTAGCTTAAAAAAATGACAAAGGTAAACACTTTTACCAAATACATTGCTGTTACAATTTTGCTCGCTTGGCTTTAGAGATAGAGGAGATCTTTTTATCCTGCTTGTTTACACAAGCCTCCCTAGGTTACTGAACACCTCTCTCTGCTCTTGTTGCTTCAACTGTTCTGTGAAACCATGGTGACATCAGTCCATGCTGTATGTTATCTCCAGCACAGGAGCTTGTTTATCTATGTTAATGACAAACTATGACCCTTTAGTGCTCTGTAGCCTTCTGATTTACTGTTTATACTCTTCTGTTAGTAATGTCCCTTTAACAGGATCAGCTAAGAAAACAGCTGATACGCCAATCACTGCTGTAGACCCACCCATGGCCTGAACAGGAAGCATGAACCTAAATCTTGTTGTGACTCTGTGAAACAGCATGATGAGAAAAGAACTTAAAGGCAAATTTAAATTTTGTTAAAAATTTTTAAAAAAATAAAAATAAATATTAATATATATATTATATATATTTTTTTTTTTTTTTTTTTTTTTTTTTTTAAACATATTCTGTCTATGTAAAGTAAAAAATAAATTTCAGTAAATTGCACTGATTTTCCCTTCTGCTGTCCATGAGGTTTTCCCCTCAAAATTTTGTTAAAAATTTTTGGATTGCAATACCCCTAATCAATCCCCCCCTCAGGACAGTACCGGGGAAAGAAAATTTTGTTTGTGGTCCCCTAAGGTCCCAAGTGAAGTTGATCTTTGTGACACCAATGAATTGTTTCCCTTGGGGGACCATTCACAGGCTTACATATGCAATACTTCACATTTTGTTTATCCCTCTCTTCTTGCGTTTCACCCCAAAAAGCCCCCCAGGCAGCTTTTTAATTGA
Source organism: Phyllomedusa bahiana (assembly GCA_025379985.1). Lineage (NCBI taxonomy): Eukaryota > Metazoa > Chordata > Amphibia > Anura > Hylidae > Phyllomedusa > Phyllomedusa bahiana. The sequence continues at coordinate 40,050 of JAODAL010005423.1, read as the reverse complement.
ACCAGCTTACCCAGGATTCCACCATACCAAGGGACCCACAGGGAGTTTTCCCTCTTCTCGTGGGTGTCAACCTGGGGAACCCGACATGGCGATGTGTAACACGCATTCACTAAACGGACTTCACTCAGGGACCCTGCTGAACGGAGAATAAGAGCGGAGTTTTATTTTTTATTTGTTTTCAAAAAAGGGGCATATCATAGATGGGGGGCCCTACCTAACTATGCCTTAACTACCTACCTTGAGGATTACCCACCTACCGGGGGGAAACCCCTCCCTATTGGGCCCTTGGTACCTACTCCGGGGGAAATGCTTACCTACCTATCTGAGGCCTTGTCTGTCTACGTAATTACCTGGAATCTTGCCTACCTACCCACCTGTCAGGGCCTTACTAATCTCCCTAAGGTCTTTTTACCTTATCGGGGCCCCAGCTTTCTCCTGGAGCTTCCCTGCCTACCTGCCAAAGTCTTTTCCTGCCTACCTACCTGGAGCCTTGATTCTATTTTGTACCGGGGACCTTGTTTACCACCTAATGAGCTCCTTTTAAAAATATTCCCTGGGGTTAGGCTACCTACCCCCCCTGATCTTTTCCTATTTTCGGGAAACCTTTCTTTTACCTCCCCCTCCCGGGGAGCCTTGTTGCCTACCTTTTTATTACCTAACTGGTTAACCTTTTAGGGCCCTACCCCCCGAGGTTTACCTATGTCCCTAGTGGGGGGCTTGCCTGCTTAATGGGCCCTACTTTTTTTAAACTATTAGGCTACCTCCCAAAACCCTACCTAAGGGGGGGTTACCTACCTCATAGCGGGGTCGTTAGTTACCTAACTAATTTGAGGCTCTATCGGATTAGTGTTTTTGTATTTTTTTCAGGTTCCCCTTTTAGTTCATTTGGTTTTTTTGGGGAACATCGTCCCCATGACCCATTTCTTCAATGAAATAGTCAATTAGGGTTGTTGTTGGGGATTTTTTATTTAAATAAACTGTTTTTATTTGTGTTTCTGTGTGAGTTTTTTGCCATTTTATTCCAGTATACGTAATGGAGGTGTCTCACATCTCTACATTGCTATAGCTGAGGCTTCGTGTCAACCTGCAGTGTTGTTATTCCAAAGCTGACACTAGCCCCCTCTCACTATTACACCAGTACCCAGCACATCAGGGGTACTGGGAAGAACCAGGTTACTGTCAGAAGTAGACCACTTAATGTAATGGTCTGTATCTGGGGTGGCAGAAAGCTGGTATTTTTTGGTTGCAAAGGGATCAATATCTGGATTTTTTTGATAGTTTTAGCTGAGCTGTCGTTTTAATTGGTGGATATAAAAAATGTAAATGGCAAATTTTTCAGAGATCAATAATGGATATAAGAATTCAGCAAGATGGTTTGGACCAGATGGAGAACAAAAGGGAAAATTAATGAATCATCAGAGAAGTCAACTGTGAGTCGCTAAATGTAAATGTCCTATGATCACATATTTGTCTGCAGAGTGCCTATGTCTAACTGGTATCCACCTCTTTATGGTAACTGTATGATGGTAATATTAGTTCTAGTATAATAGTTAGTGATATGAAGTTATAGTATGGCTGTATTTTTTGTTCTTTGTGCAGTGGTGTTACTGGTAATATTGGTCTTGGTATACTTGTTTGGTCAGTAATACTATTGTAAGAAATTCCCTGTATCATATACATATATATTCATATAAATATCATAAATAAATATGTATCTATATGAAAATATACTGTATATATACAATCACCCTCTTACTGGGTTAGATTCTAAAGGAAAGGTGCAATAAATGAAAGACGCAAATGTAAGCGTATAAAAACGTATATTGTATAGTATATGAAATTGATTTATGGTTATTAAAGAGTATGGAGATTTACAGGAACAAAAGAAAGGAAACAACAAGTGTTACATAAACTCTACACAACCAATTATCAATGACAGTTACAAATCATATAACATATAACAAAATACAATGTTATATTACCATCCAGGCCTTCACCCCTGTGCAGTGCAAAGCCATGTGTCCCATGTGTCTGCTGGCTTCCTCCCAAGACAAAGAACCAAAGATCCAGTCCAAGAGCATGCTCCTGTCTTTTATAGCCCATACCTGCCCCCATTACCCATGAGGCTTTGCACACTTTTAGTCTCCACCTTCAGTCAGGTTATAAAATGTTATCCTCTGCCCTATTGTTTTACCTTAATTAGCAAGTGAAAGGCATCAGGACAACCAGGCTAAGCTGCCATGTGCTTCATGCTAGAGCCTCCATCTTAGATTGTACAATTGAAATACCTTTACATACATTATACCAAAATATACCTCATAAGTATTTCATTGTTCAAAATTCTGTATTCCGTACACTATGGCGATAATGTATGCTCTCCTTATAACAGTTTTTTTTTAAACTATATGACAACTATTTAGAGGCATCATACATAGGAAACTGTCTGACAGTATGTTCACACGCATATTTGCAGGGCATACTTCAGTGTGTAAATACACTGCAATACACCCCACAAATATGCTAAGTGCTATGATTTTAAAGCATATTCCCAAGGGCACAGTACGAGCCAGGAGAAAGAAGTGACATGTCACTTCTCTCCAGCACTTACGCGCCGGGGAAAGTGAATGTCAGTGGGAGCGCTTCAGAAGTACATGCTAGCGAGTACGTACTCCTGAAGCAGAAAACGTATAGCAGTACGCACAGTATGCACCTCTATACACCTGCAAGACGCCGTGTGAACATGCCCTTATAGATATCTGTATGTGTTTATTGATTTGAAAAATATTAGTTTTTTTAATAAATAGTAACGGTCAGGATTGGCTTACCAAGAGGCTAAGCAGAGATGTGGATCCTCTGGACCACTGCAAGTGATGGTATCAGCCACACCAGGGAGCGGAGTCTAAGTAGGTCCGGTTTACACCAGAGCCCGCCGCAAAGCGGGATGGACTTGCTGCGGCAGATTGCTACCAGGTCACTACCCCTGACGTGACTTGCTTGCGGTTGAGGTGTGGCGTGGTACAAAATCGTGAAGTAAGTTTAACGGTACGGTACACAGTAAACACAGGATACAACAGGAATGCTTCCTCTCAAGGCACAGGGCACTAACGGTTCAGCAGGGAACAAAGGAAAGGGCAGGACTTAAATAGGATCAGCGCCCAGTGAAAGCCAATCAACGGCGCACTGTCCCTTTAAATTAAGATGCAGGGGACGAGAACGTACCAGGCCAGCAACAGGAGCACGCGCCGGGCCAGTAGTCCCGGCGCCTCCGCTATCCGCCGCCGCCGCCGATCGTTATGGTCCTAAGTCGTTACCGATCGCTAAAGGTATCGGCTTAGGACCTTGGCGATCGGTGATGGCAGCGGACGCACACACAGTCAGATGCTTCTGCGGCGCGGAGAGCGAAGTCTCTCTACTCCGCAGAGTACTCTGGTGAGGCGCAGGAAGGATGCAGCTCACCAGAGTACACAGCACGGGCGGCGTGAGCGTCATCATGCTGCGGCGCGGCTTGGTGACGTCACGGCGCCCGAAGAAGAAGCCCGGGAGCAGCGACAGCGGCAGGGAGCGACGTCAGGTGAGTAGTGTCAGTTTGCAGGGGACGCTATAATTTACCTAGAATTGTGCAGGGGACGCTATAATTTACCTAGAATTGTGCAGGGGACGCTATAATTTACCTAGAATTGTGCAGGGGACGTTATAATTTACCTAGAATTGTGCAGGGGACGTTATAATTTACCTAGAATTGTGCAGGGGATGTTATTATTTACCGTATATACTCGAGTATAAGCCGACCCGAGTATAAGCCGAGGCACCTACTTTTGCCACAAAAACCGGGAAAGCTTATTGACTCGAGTATAAGCCTAGGGTGGAAAATGCAACGGCTACTGGTGAATTTTAAAAATAAAAACAGATACCAATAAAATTACATAGGCAGATATAGGCAGTTTAATGTCCCCCATAGGCAGATATAGGCTGGTATAAGCAGTTTAATGTCCCCCATAGGCAGATATAGGCAGCTATATGTCCCCCATAGGCAGATTATAGGCTGGTATAGGTCGTTATAGGTAGGTATAGGTCCCCCTAGGCAGGTTATAGGCAGGTATAGGTCGTTATAGGCAGGTATAGGACCCCCTAGGCAGGCTATAGGCAATTTTATATATCGTTATAGGCAGGTATAGGCCCTTTAGGCAGGCAATAGGCAGGGTATAGGCAGCTATAGGTCCTCTAGGTAGGCTATAGGCAGGGTATAGGCAGGTATAGGTAATATAGGTAGGCTGTAGGCAGGTTATAGGCAGGTATAGGTCCTATAGGTAGTCTGTAGGCAGGGTATAGGCAGGTATAGGTCCTATAGGTAGGCTGTAGGCCGGGTATAGGCAGGTATAGGTCCTATAGGTAGGCTGTAGGCAGGTTAAAGGCAGGTATAGGTCCTATAGGTAGGCTGTAGGCAGGCTATAGGCAGTTATAGGACCTATAGGTAGGCTGTAGGCCGGGGATAGTCAGTTATAGGTCCAATAGGTAGGCTGTAGGCAGGGTATAGGCAGTTATAGGACGGATAGGTAGGCTGGATGCCGGGTATAGGCAGGTATAGGTCTTATAGGCAGGTATAGGTCCTATAGGTAGGCTGTAGGCAGGGTATAGGTCCTATAGGTAGGCTGTAGGCAGGGTATAGGCAGGTATAGGAACTATAGGTAGGCTGTAGGCAGGGTATAGGCAGGTATAGGTCCTATAGGTAGGCGGTAGGCAGGGTATAGGTCCTATTGGTAGGCTGTAGGCAGGGTATAGGCAAGTATAGGTCCTATAGTTAGGCTGTAGGCAGGGTATAGGCAGGTATAGGTCCTATAGGTAGGCTGTAGGCAGGTATAGATCCTATAGGTAGGCTGTAGGCAGGGTATAGGCAGGTATAGGTCCTATAGGTAGGCTGTAGGCAGGGTATAGGCAGGTATAGGTCCTATAGGTAGGCTGTAGGCAGGGTATAGGCAGGTATAGGTCCTATAGGTAGGCTGTAGGCAGGGTATAGGCAGGTATAGGTCCTATAGGTAGGCTGTAGGCAGGGTATAGGCAGGTATAGGTCGTATAGGTAGGCTGTAGGCAGGGTATAGGCAGGTATAGGTCCTAGAAGTAGTCTGTAGGCAGGGTTTTAAAACAAAAAAACCCACTTACCTGGCTCCCCGCTGCTCCGTCTCCCTCGCCGCTCCGCCTCCTCGCTGTCCGGCCTCCCGCGCTGTCTTCCCGGCACAGGCGGGTGATGTCATCAGGCCGCGCACGCAGCATGAGGACACACGCTGCCTGTGCCAGAAACTCCGGATGGCCGCGAGTCTGCGGCGCAGGGAGGAGTCGCACACAGGGGGGGGGAGATCGCTGACAGCGCCCAGGCCATCGCAGCGCCCGGAGGCTGTCAGCTGTACTCGGCCTTCAGCTATATGCGATCTATGAGGAGCCGCATATAGCTGAAGCGTCCCTGCCGGCGCACCGGCCATCGCAGCGCCCGAGCGCTGACAGTGACTCGAGTATAAGCCGAGGGGGGATTTTTCAGCACATTTTTTGTGCTGAAAAACTTGGCTTATACTCGAGTATATACGGTACCTATAATTGTGCAGGGGACGCTATAATTTACTTATAATTGTGCAGGGGATGCTATAATTTACCTATAATTGTGCAGGGGATGTTATAATTTACCTATAATTGTGCAGTGGACGTTATAATTTACCTAGAATTGTGCAGGGGACGCTATAATTTACCTAGAATTGTGCAGGGGACGCTATAATTTACCTAGAATTGTGCAGGGGACGCAATAATTTACCTAGAATTGTGCAGGGGACGCTATAATTTACCTAGAATTGTGCAGGGGACGCTATAATTTACTTATAATTGTGCAGGGGACGCTATAATTTACTTATAATTGTGCAGGGGACTCTGTAATCTGCTTATATACGTGCTGTTGGACCTATAACCTATCTATATACCCGCTGGGGGACCGATAACCTATCTGTATACCCGCTGGGGGACCTGTAACCTATCTGTATACCCGCTGGGGGACCTGTAACCTATCTATATACCCGCTGGGGGAACTGTAACTATCTGTATACCCGCTGGGGGACCTGTAACCTATCTGTATACCCCCTGGGGGACCTGTAACCTATCTGTATACCCGCTGGGGGACCTGTAACTTGCCTGTATATCTACTGGGGGACCTATAACCTATACACTTACCTACTGGGAGACATATAAACTATATCTCCACCTACTGGGGGACTTATAACTTACTGGGGGGCAAATAACTTATTGAGTTGTGAAGTCGCTAATAGTCGTTAAGCCGGTTGTTAAGGCCTCAAGACAAGTCAGTTGATAAGATTTAGTAATCGACTCCGCGGACTCCAGTCGGTTGTTAAGCCGGTTGTTAAGGCCTCATGTCTATTTATAAGAGCTTAGCAATCGACTCCGGGGACTACCGGCCAGGAACAAGAGTGCGGTGAGGTAAGTAGACAGGAGAGCTGCGAGCGAGCCCGCAGCCGGAGGGCCGGGTCGCGGCGCAGCTCGTAGCGGAAGACGCCGCCGGGATACGGGTGTGCCCGCGACTCGACACGGGGGTCGCAGGAACACCCGTTCCAATAACTCCACTGTTGTGTTGACACTGGTATGCTAGAGGAAGCAGGGCATAATTCGGTGTGCTTGTGTGTGGTTACAGGTGTGGTCTGTTATAATGTAATGTACTAGAGTACAGTTAGAGGCGTGGTCTGATGTTTCCCTCTTTGCATTTGCTAAATGTTGGAAGACATGCTGGTTGCCATTCTCCTGCAGATCTTGCAGTGGGTACTCTGCTTTCTCTCTACACTTTTACATTGTTTATGTAATTTTTCCTCCTCTTGCAAAATGCCTTGTGTTTGCTTTCCTCCCTATCAAAAGCTTGTGTCAGCTGCACTATTTGGATATTTTCCCTCTCTAAACTCTCTGATCTTTTATATGCTACCTCTGCCTTCTTACTGCTATTATCTCTAACTTTAAGAGAGTTAGGAGAAGAGTACAGAAAGTTGCCAGAAACAGATTTCTGTTAAATCCAGCAATACCACTAGCTAGGCAAGGGATGTACACTACAGTAAAACAGTAGGATATTTTTATAATAACAATGTCAGTGCAACAAACTCCTCATCTTACAACTGATTGAGAATACAGACCAGGAGAGAAATCTAACTTTCAAGAAAAAAGGAAGCACAAATGAACATTGGAATTTAATCTTGGCAGCATGGTGGCTTATGGGTTAGTCCCATGTAAATTATAAAGAATACCAACACTCCAAATAAGAAGACTATTCTTCCATGACACACACCATAAATATTGTAACTTTATTAACCTCTTAAGTACCAGCCTTAATGACCAGCTACATTTTGTAGTTTTTGCCTCTTTGCTTTTCAGCAGTCATAACTTTTTATTTTTTCTATGACACAGTTATATGAGGATTTGTTTTATGCAGAAGAAGTTGTATTTTGGGGGGGCGTAGTTTAAGTGGATACCCAACATGTGTAGTTTTTGTGTGTGTCCTGTATGCATAATAATTTTTTTCTTTAAAGAGGAATGTTTTCCCGTTAGGTGTCGTTCACACGGCTTTTTCTGGGACTGATTTCAGCCGTATTGCGCGCTGTATTTCCGCTCCAATATGGCTAAAAATCAGTCCCATTCATTACGGTAATCCACAGTTCTCATAGAGAACCATTGATTCCGTCTTCTCTCCCTGCTCGGCGAATACGCCAAGCGGGGAGAAAGTGACATGTACATTATTTACGGCATGTACGCGCCATGAATAATGAATGTCTATGGGGCCAGCGAGCAGCCGCCCCCCGCCCCTGCCCCTGCTGCACGTCTGCCGGCATAATTGTAGGGCGAAATCCGTCCCTGCAATTAAGTCGGCAATAAGCCGTGTGAACTAGCCCTTAAGCAGGATTACTATTACTTTTTTTTTACACTTATACTTTATACATATATATTAGATTGTTGGCTTATTGTTTAGCCTTGCTGCGTTGCACCATTGGGCTCCAGTGTATACAACATCTGCATGCAATTTGTATGTTCTCCTTGTGTTTGCATGGGTTCTTGCCGGTTCTCCAGCTGCCCTTTATGCTGCAAAAATATACTGATTGGTTATTTTGCCTACTATTGGCCCTACTAGGGAACAGGACTGATGTTTATGATGAAAGCCTCTGCACAGAGCTGATGAACATGTTGACTCTAGTGATGAGCGATTGTGTTAACTATCGTTATCGATTCGATAATCGATATCGTCAATTATCATGCCGATATCCGATAGTCGATAACAGATTATCGCCGATGACCATTAAAGTCTATGGGAGAGGAACAATACCTTAATTCTTACACCCAAACAGGGCTGGAGAAGCTGGAATTAACATCCACAACAGTAAAATGGATACCTGCTACATCTTAGGCAACACAATTAGGCAACAAAAGTCGCAGAAAAAAAACTGACAGACTATTCACTATCCCTGTCTTGTACCACAGCATGACCCTTAAACCTGCATGACCCACAAATTAAAAAGTGCCAGAAGGCAGTATTATTTGAACCATCATTTTACTTGAACTGGACATCGACTATACCTGTCCTGGGCCACAGCATGAGCCCCAAACCTGCATGACCCCAGATTAAAAAAGTGCCGGAAAAAGGAGTCTTTCAACCACCATTTTAGTTGAACTGGACATTGACTATAACTGTCCTGGACCGCAGCATGACCCTTGAACCTGTCTGACCCACAGATTTGTGGCCGTGACTGGGAGGACGAGGAGGTAAGACTGCTGGATGCAGATTGCATTAACTGAAGAACAGATTGGCGACGCTGTTCGTTACTGAGATTCACAGGGCCCTGACCCAGCGATGACAGGCCTGATGGTCCTGCAACCGACGATCTGCTGCATGCGTGTTGTCGCCAGCACTGGAAGGAGCACCTTCTCTTGTACCTCTACCTCCATGTCTTACACCCCTCTTTGCTCACTTACCACCTGCAGTTCGCTCCATGTTCAGAAAGATAAAAATTTAAAAGATATTTTTGACAGTCTCTTATTGAAATACGGCAAATCACAGGTATTCTTAAATCTCTCTAATTTCCAACAGCCAATTAGGATTAGAAACAGAATTGTTTCTATCAAATATCTGTGAAATGTGGTCTAGTAGAAGAACCGTAACACCAAATCAACAGTGTTCTTCCTTCAGTCGCTTAGATTTACAACTGCCCAGTAGGACTAGCAATTGAGAGTTTTCAACAAACTATCGTACAAATGCACGATTAGCGCCAAACTGAGACGCACTGAGTGAAATAGAAGTATTAAAAAGTTATATGGATTAATATAGCGGTCTTTGCACCACTGACAATAGGCGTAATTTACTATCAAATATGTATAACACAATTTGCGTACAACTCAGCTCTTTGCGCCAAACAGACACACGGACTTCAGTAAAACTATTTAAAAGTTATAGGGATAAGTTAAGCCGGTGTTTGGGAACACTGACACGCAGTGATTGCAACAGAACTGAAAAGACAGGTACAATTACAACTCCTATCAGAGGTCTGCTGGCCAGAAAAGTGGTAGAAAATAATGCTTTTTCAATTGAAGATCACAGAACACACTGAGCTGCAAAATATCTCCCTTCCTTTCAAAAGACTCTCCTGCTGCCACCCCCCTCCTCGCAGACGCCCCCCCGCAGCTGCACACACGAGGAGATATCCTTAAAACTTTCTCTAACTAAATAAGAAGTGAAATTCTCTAATCTAACTCTATTATAAGCTGTAGGTAGGTGGATGGTTTCTTGAATTAGAAGAGACTATCTCTCAGAGCTGTTAGAACAGCTATTGGTTTAAACGCAGAGAGACACGTCCTCCTCTGAAGTGTGAGAGACAGAGTATGAGCTCAAACAGGAAATGCAGCAGCATAGATAAAACAAGGTCACGTGATTTTTGCAGCCAATGAGATCCATACACAGCCCACAGCCGACATCATACACCCAGATCACCCTGCTCAGTGCTCTGAGCCGATGGGCTGGTCGGCAAAATTACAGGACGCGCTGAAAAAGGCGCGATTGTAAACCAGATGCAGATTATCTATAAGATTTTTATGGAAACTATCGCGTCATCGGGAAATTCCACTAAACATAAAAACCGTGCCGATTTCAACTTTGTCGATTATAATCGCTCATCCCTAGTTGACTCCTGTGTTGCACTAGCACTAAATAGTTCAACTAAGCTTTCAGCAGGTCCTTCACCAGGATGAAAACAATGGCAGAAAACTTCTGTCAAGACTTTTGTAGCAGGTTTGCTTCAAACATCACATAATGTGACCCAACAATCCTGATCAGTTTATTACTGGTAGATCTAAAAAAAGTAACATTTTTACAACAACCCTTTGAACTTTCCAATCTCAAAATCCAGAAATACAGTCAAGTTTTATATCGGAAGAAGACACAATAGTGTCCGAAATGTGCATCTATGGTAGGTGGTGGCATCTCAGGGCGATGCTTTCTGGGTATACTTTTCTTTATATTAGTATGGCTATGTTGTTCCCTTGTAGTTAGATCTACTTAGTTACTACATACGCTATTTTTTTTCCAGCACTGACTGATTAGTACGGCATTATACATTTGCTTTGTTACTATTTCACTTATTAATCTTCCACTGCTGTTTATATAAATTTATTTCTACATTATCTTTATATTTATATTCCTATGGTATGTACTTACAATGCACTAGCAATTTCTGTCAGTGTGTATTCATTATTCTGTGTAGCTTACATTTATGAATTTACTTGTTGGGACTAATTATGTATTTATATTGTGAGGTATCACATGAGATGTATTTATCCCCTGTGATTGCTGCCTTTTTGTGAGTAATACTTATTCTTTTTAATATAGTTGTGTGTGTTACTTTTTAATTATCTCTTGATCATAATAAAAATTAAATTTTAATGGCAACATGATCTGTTTTTTTCTGTAGGAAGTATAATTTAATGATAGATCTGCCTTCAAATATTTTTCATAGCCATAGGGATGCAATTCTATATTTATGATAAATTTGATCTTTCTTTGCATTTTCCTGCTGCCATATTGGAATCTGAAGTAATTAAAAGCCACAGCTTTGAGTAAACAGCAAATGCAAATTGGACTAATATATTACACAGTCAAGTCCCATTATTATGACCACTTTCTACTTTCAACATTAGGGGCCACAAGTATGAAAACTGTTTAGATCTAAACTCACTTTTTTGCTCATAGTAACCTATGGGCAAAAAAGAGAGTTTTAGACCTAAACAGTTTTCACACATGTGGCCCTAGGAGTGCACCTGTGGTGGGCTAACTTGGTGGATATGTAAGATTTGTAATAGGCTGTCTGCACACATATCTCTAGATACTGTCATGATTAAAAGGGGTGATTTATCAGAGCTACGGAAGGGGATGATAATTGGCTTTTGGGACAAAGGTGGCGGTGTTTCTGAAACTGCGCAGTACGTGAACTGTTTGCATACTGCTGTGGTGAAAGTGTATTGCGAATGGACAATTAGCGCTATTGTGAAAACGTGACTATCAAGACTGTGCCACTGGTCCTTTAAGGATTTTGTTGCAACCTCAGTCAGGGTGAGGATTGGTACTTAATGGGTTAAGCACTTTAGCCAATACCTGGTTGGGGCGGGGGTTTAAAACCATGTCCTGTCTGCCAGCCTCTGCTGGTGATTGCTTTTGTATCCTAGCTGTCTGTTTTGCTCTGCTGTGTTGTTTTGCTGGTTCTCGGATTTTGGCTATTCTTTCTGGTTACTCTCCCGACCTTTCCTTCGGTACCTCGTATTCTTCTGGTTTGAGCTCAGCCCGTACGACTGTTCTTTATTTGTTATCTGTTGTGTCTGTTTCTTGTTTGTTGTATGTTTTGTCTTCTGTCTGTTTGGCACACGTTTTACTAGGTACAGCTCAAGACCAGGTTCGAGTGCAGGGTCGCCCTTTTTGGGGAGGATTCCCTGCTTAGGAGGGGTAAGCCAGGGCGAAACTAGGGTGTCCTTTCAGTGACATTGAAACTATGGAGCAGCACGTGTCATTGATGTGTGAGGTGAACATCGGCTACGGAATTGTGCAAAGACGGGCTGACACATTACAGTGGAGTAGCTCACCACAAATATGAACCAGGGGGCTGCCAGACATGGTTCGAAAACAGTACAGTGAAGTCTACTGCATATGGGGCTCTAAAGCAGATAGCACCTCTGCTAATTAAAATCCATTGAAAGAAAAGGCTTCAATATTTTGCAGCAGTATCGGAATTAGACCTCCACTGATTGGCAAAGGGTTGCCTACTCCACTGAGACATATCTGGCTTAATCAAACAGTTGGGTGTTGGTGTCTCAGGAGAGAAATATTGGGGAACAAACACCCTGTAACAATTGCGGGAAAAACACGTGGTGAAAACAAGTTGGTGGTGGCAGTATTATGGTTTTGGAAATGTACTTGTGGCATTCTCTGAGCCACTCATCCATGTGGAAGGCACTCTCAACTGATTTAGGTATGAATTCATCCTGGGTGATCACGTACACCCATATATGTTGATTGTTCTTCCTGGGTAGATGTGATCTTTCAGAAGACAATGCCACAAATGAATTGTCATACAGCTAGATCTAAGTATTGTTTGAAAGAGCATGACCAAGATTTCCAAGTACTACCTGGCCCCCTATTTCTCCAGACTTGAACTCATCTGTGGGACCAACTTGACAGTCTTATTCTCTTCTCCCCCATGCATTCTCCAGCAGCTGTGGCATGCACGGCCATTACTCTGCATATCAGCTTGTGAGCACAATAAGGTGACTCGTTGCCTTTTATCTATCCCTGTACCCTCATAGCTAGTTGGCGTCTTATTGGACTTGCTGGGGAACTACTTGGATTACTCCCCAAACACTAAGGTCTAAAGGTCTGCCTGTATTCCCTTTCACCACCACCTATGCTTAGTGACTGCCATGACTTGTGTCTCTGCACCAGGGTTCCTGTCCAGCACTGATGGCAATGTATCTCTCAGCACTGGTCATCAAAGCCGAATGCCTTTGGCCTGAGGTCTGCAGGAACCTCAATGTCCATATGGTAGCAGGATAGCCTGTGCCTCAATCACAGCCATCATAGGCACAGGTAAACTCTATTTATGCTGCTCTAGAATGGCACTGGAACTCATGGTAACTAACTAGAATACAGACTGCCTACCACCAGGGCTGCTAATAAGGCCCATGCCTACTCCCACTCTACCAGGATACCCTGGCTATTTCTGTGTAGGCCTAGGTCTGTCACACGGCATTGGCACGTAAAGCACCAGTAGCCTCAAAATACAAAACATATTTAGACTTAAGGTATGTTCACACGTTGTATTGTGACGTGTACAGTACGTGTCGCAATACATTGTGTGTTTCTGGAGCTCGCATTGATCAGCGCGTAATCCCGCGGCATGGGGGCCCGGCAGCCCGCAGGCCTCATAGACATGCATTACTCATGGCGTGTACAAAACGATCGTATTGTATGTGCGGGGGGACAAGGTGTAATCCATAGTTCTCTATAAGAGCTATGGATTACCATAATTATGGGGCACATCTCCCCACGTATTAAGCGCAGTACGCGCCGAAATGAGCCCCAAAATAAGCCATGTTAACATACCAACATACATAGGATGAATTAAACATATGTAACAATCAGTAAAGTAATTTACCAACAGTTACATAAGTACAATAAACAGTGGTCCCTTAACATAAAATATTATTCCATTCTGGGATGAGCATTGTATTCTGAAACCATAACTATATAGAAAACTAGTAATTGGTTCTAAAGCCCCAAAATGTCCCCAACATAATGAAAAATAAAGGTTACAGAAACTAAGGGCCTCATGTATGAAAACTGTCTAGGTCTAAGAAAGAGCCCTGATTGGCTGCTATGGACACCAAAGAAAGTCTTAGACCTAGACAGTTTTCATAAATGTGGCCCTGAGTCCTTACATATAACATCAGAAAGAGCTGCAGGAAGCTGTAAATCACATTCTTTTTTGGGGACAGGAGCTTCTTTGGGTCATGTACTTTATATACAATATTCCAAGAAAAAAGAAAATTTGCCCCCTCTCACCCCTTCCCATCTGGTTCCTTGGTGATCCTGGCACATGTAGGAGAAGTACAGGGCATGTAGTATCAAACTGTACTGTAGAGAGGCGCCACTAAACCGCCATTCACTGCTTGAACTTCATTAAACTGGTTTTCTCACCACAATGATTAGCTCTCAACATGTAGACACAGGAAAATAAAGACTATTACCAAATACACTGCTGTTCTGATTTTTTTGGTTTAGGAGACAAAGAATATTTTATATCCTGCTAGTGTACACAAGTTTCTCTTGGTTACTGACCATCTCTCTCTGATCGGACTGCTCCAAACAGCCTTGTCCAACCATGGTGAGTCACTCCCTGCTGAGTGTTATCCATATCACAGGAGTTTGTTTATTTAAGTTAATGAAAAGTTGTAACCCTTTGGAGCTCTGTAGTCTTGTGCACTACAGTTAATAAGCCTCCAGCTGTCATGTTACTGTAACATCCTCAGCTAGGAATAGCAGAGCTGATATGCCAATCACAACTGTAGAATCGCTACATTCTGCAAAAGATGTTGGAGTGTGAAGCTGGCTGTGGCTCTGTGAAACAGCTGGTGAGACAACCCCTTTAACAGAGACACTTTACATGTACTGTAGAATGTACATGATAAATGGTAGAATCTTCCAGTCCATCACATGAGCTGCAGATCAGAAATGTCTGTGGCTTTTATGCTGACTGTTTCAGGTTTGCCCTAAAAAAAGACCATTGTATGTTGAAAAGATTGTATCCTAAGGCCATTGTAACTTTAGAGTCTGCTGTATACAGATTCACAACCAGGGGTTCACACATGAAGGCCATCTTATAGAGTTGTCTTCCACCACACTACACATGTAGTTACAGGAAAGGGGTCTCCACATGATTTTTTGTGGAGAAGCCTCCACCTGCCTTAATCTGACCTAACAAGGTCGTGAGTCCCAACTTGTTTTTCAAAGCCATTAGTGGAGGAGATGTAACCAGCCAATGGGTTGTTGACTTAGCTGTCCTTTCCTGTGATAAACTTTACATTTTTGAAATGAATATGTACTGCAGTACTTGGTGTATCTTGAATTTAATTGAATGTCCTTGAAGGTTTGACTATAAGTACAGTACAAGTTTACTATTTTCCCAGCCACTTATCTGCTTTTAGCTACTATGCTATTAGTATGGAAAGAGTTAAGCAGATTGTAGCAATCAATACGTATTTTATTCATCAAATAAGAATTTCAGCTCCCCCTTTCACGGATGGGAAGTCCTTGATGGCACTTCAAAACCAGTGGTATAATGAATTAATGGATTTGTATTCCATGGTAAATTTAAGTTATTATCTGGAAAGTACATGACTAATTTGAGAATACCTTCAATTAAGGGATTCTTTTGTTATGGACAAGATCTTGACATTTTCTGTATTGCAATCAGCTCTCTGCTCCCTCCCTATGTGGCTTCTTTTCCAGAGCTATTGAGAACCAACATTATTTCATGCAAATTTTTCATACACAATCAAAGAGCACAATCCTTTGTGATCAAACGCAACAATACAGTAAAATAAAGCATACAATTAACATTTAACATTGCTCTTACTTTTCAGAGTTAATTTCAAATTTCAGAGGTAAACTTTTGCACAATAACAACATTGGTTTAGTTGTATTAGTGCAGATGATAATAGCTTCAGTTTCTAAGGTCAGTCCTTTTTTCAAGTATAAAAGATGATAAAACATTATAAAGGACATTGCTATTTAGATTGCTTTCACATCGCAAGTGCTATGTATTATATATATGCTCTCTACCCCATCTATATACCTAGCTGCAAACATTATATATTTCATACTAATAATGTTTTACTTCCCTAATGGTCACCTGCTCCCCTTAAAGCGGTTGTCTCGCTACAAGGATTTATTTTTGGGTTAAAGATCTTCCAAAAACAAGTCACTTTGCTATATTTGTTATTTAGCAGTGTCCTATCTATTCCTAGATATCTCCTCTTGTATGGGCTGCATCTGCTCCTCAGGTCGCTATAGCTACAGACCTGCTCTGTCTCTCCTGATAGCCTGCTAGTGCTGGTCGCAATAGCTACAGACCTGGGGCAACATGTCCCATTAGGGCTGTGCCTTTTTTTGGTGTATTTTGCATTACAAAACTATTGACGCCCTATTCGCTATGTAAATGTACTGTAGTACACCAAAACCAGGCGCATTATACGCCAGGGACGACACATTTGAATGCGCCTAAAGTAGGAGCATTAAATATGCTAGTGATGATATGCTATGTGCCTACATTTTGCTATGCACCAAGATTAGGCGCATGAATTATACTATGCAAGGTATGCCAGATGCCAGATTTTTGATAGGTTTATTCATTCAGGCACAGTATACACTAATTTAATGCGCCCTAAAACTGGCGTGGCGTTGCCTCTTTTCTGACATGTCGCCCCTGATGTCCTCAACAGCTTGTCACTGCAGGTCAGTAGTACTCAATAAACACACCCCTGAATTTAAAAAATGAGAAAACAGGACTGAGGTAAGATGAATGGATGCAGTGAGGCAACCCCTTCAAAACCTACATGCATAACCAAAAAGGCTTTATTTTGGGTCATGCTGCATCTCCACACCACCATAGGCAAAAATAATTGTCCATTAGAACATGTAGGTTTTGCCTAAAGTAAGGAATGAAAGGCTATGAAAGGGTGCTTGAAAGTTTGTGAGCCCTTTTGGATGCTTTCAAACAGTGCAATTTTGGTGCAGTTTTTAACTGCGCTCCAATTATACTGCCTTTATTACCAGCAAGCTTCTTTCAGTTGACTGAGTCCCATTTTTCAAATCTGACATATGTCAATTTATGTTGGAATAACTTTTTAATACTTTAACCTGTCCATGTGATTCAGAGATTGTTTTCTTGTGACACATCATGCTTTAAGTTAATAAGAAATGTTTGTCCATACAATCCTTTATTTGTGAAAAATATCAAAATGTTGTGAAATTTTGGAAATTGCAATTTTCAAAAATTTCTCCATCTAAGACAGCTATACCTCACAAATGTCTTTATTTTTTTATAGCATTTTTTAAATTTTTTCAAGAAAAAATTTTGAAACCCACAGATTTTTGGGGACAAGCCCCAAATTCTGACGTGGCTTTGTGGGGTCTGTATGTTAGATAAAAACCCCAAAAATTTAATCCTTTAAAACACCCCCCCTTTTAAACTATTAAAAAACACATTTAGGAAGTTTTTTAAAACCCTTTTGGGGGTTTCCCCAGAAATTAAAGAAAAAGTGGGGGGTTTTGAAAATTAAAAAATTTCCCTTTTTCAAAAGGGATTTTGTTTTTTACCCATTATTCACTGGTAGATGTTACCAGTAGGATAAGCGATTACTTGACTATCGCCCACCCGGGCGTTTTTAAATTTTCCGGAAATTTATAAATTAAGATACCGATAGTCGAAAATTTGATTATCCCCAAAGACCATTAAGTCTAGGGGAGAGGAACAACACCTTCTTTTTTACACCCAAAAGGGAGGGAAAAACGGGGAATTTTAAAATCCCCCAACAGTCAAATGGATACATGAAAAATTCTTAGGCAAACACTTGGGGGGATAAAAGCCACAGAAAAAAACCCACGCCCCATTCCCCTTACCCCTGTTTTTGAAACCCCCAGAAAAACCCTTAAACCTGCAGGGACCCAACTTTAAAAAAGGGGCCCGGGAAGGGCAGTATGATTTGAAACCATAAATCTTACTTAACTGGACATTAAAAAAAATACCCCTTGCCCCGGGAACACAGCTGCCCCCCAAAAATTGCATGCCCCCAGATTAAAAAAGTCCCGGGAAAAAAAGGACCCTTTTAAAACCACCTTTTTATTTTGAACGGGGCATTAAATATAACTGTCCTGTACCGCTGTAGACCTTTAAAAACCTGTATGACCCCATTTTTAAAAAGTGCGGGAAAAGGGAGTCTTTCAACCACCATTTTAGTTAATGGACATGGGACTATCCCTGCCGGGGCCCCACAGAAAATGACCTTTAAAAAACCTGTTGACCCACAGATTAAAAAGTGCAAGAAAAACAGACTTTAAAACCACCATTTTAGGGGAACTGGACATTGATATACCTGTCCTGGACCGCAGTATGACCATTAAACCTGTCTGACCCCCAAATTAAAAAGTCCCGGGGAAAAAAGGAGCCCTTTGAACCACCATTTTAGGAATTTTGGAAAATTAAAAATTTTAAATCTTTTCCTTGTACCGCGGGAATGACCAAAAAACCCTTTTCAACCCCCCCAGTTTTAAAAAAGTGTGGGAAAAGGGTTTTAAACCCACCATTTTAGTTGAACGGAGCTTTGGGCCCAAAATACCTGTCCTGGGTTCACAGCATGAACCCCAAACCTGCATGAGCCCCAAAATTTAAAAAGTGACGCAAAAAGGAGTCTTTAACCACCATTTTATTTTTCACTGGAAAAGGGGACTATCCCTGCCTGGGCCACAGCATGACCCCAAAAACCTGCATGACCCCCAAATTAAAAATCCCGGGAAAAAAGGGGTTCTTTAAACCCAAACCATTTTAGTTAAACGGACATTGCCCAATATCTTTTCGAAACCGCAGAATGACTTTAAAAACCTGTCTGCCCCCCACCAAGATTAAAAATTGCGGGGAAAAGGGGAGTCTTTGAACCACCTTTTTTATTTTAACGGGGGACTTTGACTTTTTCGTCCTGTACCGCAAATTTGCCCCCTGAACCTGTTTGACCCACAGATCACAAAGTGGAAACTATGCTATTTTGTACTTTAACTGTCATTTAAAATATTTTTTGGTAACTAAACATTTGTTTACAAAAATTTATTTTGGGGAAATTTTTTTATTTAAAATTTTTAACATTATTATCATTTTGCTTTTTTTTCAAGTTTTGATAACATACAAAACACACCCCTCCCTGCATTTTTTAAAAGGGTTTTTTTACTTTTTGTGTGTTTTAAATTTTGTCCCCCACCCAAAAAGTAATAAAAATGTCCTAATCACCCCCAAAAAAACCCCTTCTTAGTTTAGAAGACATTTCCCCACCGGGCTTCTGAGAGTGATTCAGCCAACCCAATTCAAGGGTTTCTTTTTTCCCCCCAAATCCTTTTTCTGATTAGGGACAGACCCCCCTTGGAGATCAAATGTTTCGCCCCAAAGGGACTCCAGCCCCAAAAATTTTTTTAAGCCTCTTTTTGTGCAATTTGTGTCCAGCCCTGGGGCCCCTTTTTGACACTATTTAAACCCTAAACAGAAATCACCTTTTTCAAAATCTGATTTTTTAGAAAAATTTGAAGCTCTCCTGTTTTGGCCCCTAACGGTGAAGAAAGTGCTGCCGTCACCATTTTTTAACAGGGGCCCCCCCAGCTGCCAGGGCCAGACTTACAGGGGGTGCGGTAGACCCCAGGCTAAAATCTGTCATCTTTTAAATTACGCGGGTTCAGCGCCGGGGGCCCGGAGTTACAGTGAGTGGGTGAGACCCCGGCTGGCTTTTCCGTCATCTTTTAAACCCACGGAAAAAAATGCCCTTATGACGCAGCAACAAAAACAGCCCGTGCTGAACAGAGTGCGGAAGGGCGGAAGTTTTGAGAACCCCAAAGCCTTCCCCCCATAAAACAGTCAAGACCTGGGTAGCGTTTTGCCCCTCCGTATGAGTGGGCCCCAAATTGAGCTTCATTTGGAAATACTGGTGGTTAACCCCCGGGTTTTTCCCAGGTCCCCTTTTTCCTTGGGCTTCTTTTTTCTTTTTACTAAAATTGCGGGAAAAAAATTTGGTCTCTGTACTTTGTTCTCTGTCCGTGCCCCAAATTACTCCATGCCCCTTGAAAAACCCTTTACATCTTGGTCAATTTTCCTGTACCTCCCGTGCACAATTCAGGGGAAATTTTTTAACAGCTTTTTTTGTACTTTCCAAGTTTTTTAGTTTTTAAAATTTTTGAAAACAAATTTTTAAAATAGGATGGAATCCCCCATGTCTTTGTTTTTCTTTTTTTTAATTATATTAAAGGGGTTTCTAAATTACGGGGATTGATAGTGAAAGGGAACAGCTCAAAGGTGGTACAGAGAAAAACAGTCTTTCGACTTCCTTTAGAATGGGTTTATTGCCCGAAAGGTACAAACAAAAGGAAAAAAACCGTAGTGGCCTTTACACAAAACAAAACAGCACAAATGTCCGGTGTGAAAATCACATTCCCCCTGGCTCTTTCACGGGGTCCAGTTTCCCCAAGGGGGTTTGCAGACAGCCGCTGTTAAAACTCTCTGTCTGACTCCTAATGTCAGACTCCTTCTGACAGACCCCACCCCTTTCCAACCCGACTTGCCAGGTTTATATCATCTGAAACAAAAAACCAAAGGCCCGGATGGACATGGGAGGGAGCCAACCCCCCCCGCTCTTTTGGCTACTCCAGTAAAAAGCCTACCCGAATTTTAACCCTTGCAATAGCAAATTATTTCGAAAGTTTAAACGTGTGTCAGTGGCCCACTGCCAAATGACCCCCAAATACCCTTTTTGGTTTTTTTCCACCCCCGAGACCAAAAAATCTCGGTGAGAAATATCCCACCGTCCACTACGGCCCCTTTTGGTTATTACAAACCCCCCCCCCCTCTCCAAAACCCGGGGGTTTTTGGGGGAACTTCCGCCACCCAAAAAAATAGACCTTTAAAAAGGGAATTTCCCCCCATTTTTTTCCCTTGGTAACTTGCCCCGGGGCCCATGCTCTACAGAAAAAAAGGAAAACTTGTAATGCCAGGAAACCCGCGGGGTTTACCCCGGGGAATTTTTTTCCCCCTTTTTTCTCCCCCGCATTTTTCCAATTTTAGTGGGGGTGGTCGGACACCAGCTTTAACTTCCCCCTACATGGGTTTGTACTGAAGGGAATTTTAAATTGCCCACTTTTTTGGCCCAAAAAATTTTTTCCAAAAATAAGAAAAATTTTTTCCGTTGGGGGGAAATTTCCTTTCTGAGGTAAAATTTTCGGGGGCTCCCCCCCATTTATCAAACCCGGGACAAAAAAATGCTCCCAGCCCCACATCCGACGCGTCCGTTTGGGGCCACAAACTTTCCCCGGGAAAAAAAAATCCGGGGCCCACCGAACCGGGTTGTCGCAAGAGCCTGTTTTTAAACTCCCCGAAAAAAACCCCCTCTGGGGTTTGGGGAGACCAAATTAAAACATGGCAATGTTTTCCCCCCCTTTGTCAAAATCTGTCAAAGGGAAAGGCTTAAACTCGGCGAACCTCGGGAAAAAACCCCCTTAAATTTTAAAACCTCTATTTTCCAAAAAAAATGCCCTGACCCCGTTTCTTGGGAGGGGGGCGGGGCCCTTTTTTTGGATAGCCTCAACCTTATTCTTTGAGGTTTAATCTTCCCCCTTTTCCACAAAGGGACCCAAGTATTTCGTCCCCCTCCTTTCCCCGGGGGCCCCTTTACTCGGGTTAATCTTAAACCCCCCGCTTCTCAAGGCATCCAGAACAGCCCCGAATTTCCTTAGATGACTCTCCCAGTCAAGGCTAAAAAAGACGATGTCATTTAAGTAGGGGCCCTGGGATAATTTTTTAAAGAGGATGGGAGAAACCCTTGGGCCATAACCCTCTGGAAAGTGGCCGGGGCCCCCGTAAACCCAAAATGGCATTTTCCCCCGGGCATATTTGGGGAAAGGGAAACCCCTCAGGTGTTGGGGAAAAACGGTTTTTCCCCACCTCTTTCGCCAAATGGGGTTGCCAGTAACCCTTTTTGTGAGGTCTAAGGTTTGGGGATTGTATCTAGCTGTTCCCCCAAAAGGGTCAAAACCCCTTTTACCCCCGGGCATGGGGGAGGGGATCCACCCTTTTAAAACCTCATTTAAGCGAAAGATTTTCCCCTTGCAGAATCTCCCCCCCCTCACCCTTTGGCTTTGGCACTAGTACCAAAAGGGGCTAGACCCTCCACTTTTGGGCCCTCAAATTTCCCCAGTTCTAACATCCGTTGAACCTCCCTCCCAAAAATTCTCTTCGGGCAATCCCCTGGGGGAAACCTATATGGCCTTAAAGGGTTTAATCGGGCCTGGGGGTTTTGTGAAAGGGTTTCATGGTGTATCCCCAAATTTTTTAAGGCCCGGGGTCTCAGTGAACAGATCTTTGTTCTTTGGAGCAACTCCCCGCATTCTTGTTTGGGAGGGGGGACAGGGTCTCTGACACCCTCACTGCCCTACTTCAACGTGGTTGACCCGGTTTAAACAAGGAAAACTCAGGGGGGTTCCCCTTTTTCTCCGTGTTTTAGAGGTTGACATGGTACACCTGATAGGGTTTTCCCCTTTCCCGGCTGAAAGCACCCAAAAATTAACCCCTCCCCCCTTTTTTAACGATCTCGTAGGGGCCCCCGCCACTTTTCCAAGAAATTACTCCCCAACAGGGGGATTAACAATAACAAAACCCCGGGCTCCTGGGTTTAAAATGTTTTGGGGGTGGCAACCTATTATTTATCCTGGACTGGGCGTCCTGTGCCTGCAGAAGGTGCTCCCTTTTCAATAGGCTCACCCCCGGGCCCTTCTTTCCCGCATCCCGGGCTAAAATGTTTCCACCACACTCTTATGGGGGTCACCTCACTCTCCCCCAGGTTTCCCTTTGCCCCCATCCAAAAGTTTTCCCCCAAAGGGTTTCCTGCCATAAAAAAAGTTCAAACGGCGAAACCCTTTTTAGAGGGTTGGGGCCTTTTCCCCAATTTGAGAATAAAAATTTAAAGGGAATAGGCGGCCCAAACCCCTCCCTCCTCTCTACCAAACCCTTTTTTTTGCATGGACTTTAAGGTCTTATTTAAAACGTTCCCCCAGGCCCTCCGCTGGGGTGGGGAGAAACCCCAGTGCGAACTGGGGGAAATTTTTGAACTTGCACATTCACTCATACTTTGGACCCCTGAAAAGGGGGTTTCCTTTAAACTGTTTAAATCTTTTTGGGAATCCCCCCTTCGGGAGAAAACATAGAACAGCTCCCTTGCTATCAAACCCCCGATGTAGGCTTCCGGAGGGATGGCTTCCGGGGATCGGGGGGCATAATCCACCCAAAGCCCAAAAAGTTTTTGGCCCGGCTGATTTTACCAATGGCCCCACCGATCCATTGCTACATGTCCCAAAAGGGGCCTCAATAATTTGGGAAGGGGACAAGGGGAAAACGGAAGTGGGCTACTGGGGAAAATCACCTGGGGGGGGGCAAAAAACAGGACAGGGGTTTGGGAGAAGTTTCCCTGATTCTCGGTTAAACATTTCCCGCCAAAAAAAACGTTGCAGGACTCTTCCCCGGGTTTGGCAACCCCCCAGGGGACCCCCTAAAAACATGGGGGGCCCAAGTCCCCTGACCAAACCGCCTATAGGCCCCGGAAACATTAAAAATGTTCCACCACCTTTGTCCCCTTTTTTTGGTCACCCGGTAAAAGTAGAAACCCGAAAATTTTAAAGGCAAAAAATGTGGGAACCGGTTTTCGGCCCCCCGGGTTCCCGGGGGTAACCCCCCCTTGAGGGACTGTCACGCCCCCCCTGGCCTCTTTCAAGGGGCAGATCCTGTGAGGGTGAGCTGTAACCAAAATTTTTCCCCTAACTCATCTAACTGGGGAACCCTTTCCTCCACGTGAGCCCCCTCCCCCTTGGGCCCCCCAAAAAAAGAAATGATAGGGGGAAACTCAGGGATACCTCCGGGTTTCCCCCGGTTTACGGCAAAACCTGGTTTTCCCCCACAGATTGCCAAACCAAAGGGCAATCACGGCCCCCAATGACCTCATGCATCAAATTTTCCACCCCCCCAACATTTTGAGAAAAGGTACCCCTTTCCCGCCCCAGATTAACCTGGGCCACGGGGTACCCTTGGTGTCCCCCGAATAATGTAACCCTTGGGTTTTTCCCCTGGGCCCAGTTAGGGGGCAGAGTGGCTGCAATAGGGTGCTAGGCCCCCTGAGTCCAAAAGTCCCGAAACCGGGTTCTTCAAACCGGTGACCTCGAAATTTGGGGCTCAACATATCAGAGATCCATCCTGATTCCTTGATGAAAGTCAACGACCCACTTTAAATCGGGAAAGCCGGATGCGTTTGTCTGTAATACCCTCCGGCTGTGCTAAAGGGGTCGCTCAGATAGACGCTGGCTGGGGGCAGGACAAACACCTCTATGGCGTGGCGAGTCAACTGGGCCCATTCGTCCATTTTGGATACCAGAAGCTATTGGGTCCGGGAACAATAAAAAAAACATCGGTGTTTGAAAAGCGTGTGTGCCCCTGATCTTAAGCGGGTTCGGGGTGTTGTATGCGTCCTGCATTGCATGCTTTTGGTGGGTGGTAAATAAAGATTGCCAAGGTCACCCATTAGGTTCTGCCCCCTGTCTGTGCTGTGCTGTGCTCCCGCTACGTACTTGGCACTCTACTGCTGTCACGTCGCTGGCGTTGTTCCCCTGACATTGAAGAACGTGAAGGACGCAAAAAATGTTCCCCGTTGATCAATCAGCAAAGGGCTCCATTTCCCGCATTTTACCTCTATTTTTGGGGGGGTGGAAGGAAAGTGCTTTGGGTTTTTTTTTTTTACCGGGGATCCCGGAGGGTGGCCACCCAGTAATGTTGTTCATTTTGGGCCTTTAAAGCGGGATCATGTTGGAGGAAATGGACACCAAGCACTCTGTAGAGATGGAGCCCTTTTTTCCCAAATTGGTTCGAGGGGCACTAGCAAACGATCTTCCTCATCTTCTCCCCCGTTAAATTCGCGCCAAAATCTTCCCAAAGGGAGGGCGTCGGTAAAAACGGGGTCTGGAATACCTCCCCCTCCTCTTTCCCCCGCTGCCTCCAGCACAACTTCAACACAGCCCGACTTTCCTGAGGATGCACCCTGAAGTGATGCGCCACCTTGCACTAGCTCTGGCCCCGAACCAGCTAATGAAGACCGATGAAATTGTGAAACTGTCGGGCCTTGTGGATTTGACGGAGGGGAAAAGGCTCCGTGCCCCAAATCTGTGTCCGTCTCCTCCTAAAGTCGCTGGCGGACCTTTTTGTTTCAAGTGTCCAAGGGGATCGTTCCAGAACTAAATCACCACAATGCTCATGCTAAAAAAAAAGGGCATCGTCCCCCCTGACCTTTTTTGGTGGCCTTCTTAAAAAAATTTGGAAAGGGGATGGTGCAGATTTTCCTTTCACCTGTCTCCACTCTCGGTGGCTAAACACCCCGGGGTTCCTCCCCCGCTGCTTGTAATACCATATTTTCCACTTCGTACTCGTAATGGCATTGCGCTGCGCCAAAAATCGCTGGACATGGGGAGGGGGGAATTCCAGGGGTTCCCAAACGTCAACAATGAAGGGTTTTAAACGGGGGGGGCCGAGCTGACGCTGAACGCAGAAAAGGCGGGCGAAGCGGGGGGCGAACGGGGGGAAGTCAAACCCTCAAACCTCGACCCTTTCTTCAGCAGGCAGCCCAGCCCCGGGTAGCTCTTTAAAAATTTTCTGGAACCAGGTCATGACATGTGCCAGGCAAGGGGGGGTGCTCCAGCCTCCCCGATTCTTAAGGGCGGCCAGCAGTTTTTCGCCCGTTATCGATCCCACCTTGCTGGCAACAAGGTTCTTGTCACCCAGCCAGCGCTCGGTTCGTTGCGGAGAGCCTTTCCAAACATTCCTGACCTGTGTGGGGACGGTCTCCAAGACAAAATTAAATTTTCAAAATGGCTTGGTTTCTTTTTGGGGCAGTGATGCCCCCAGAGGCCCTTTTGGGGGAAAAAGAGCCCTGCCCCCATCCCTGGGGGTTTTGAAGAGGGGCGCCGACCCCTGAAAAAGCCACCGCCCACCCCCAAACATCCACCCGCTCACCCGTGACTTTTCCCCGGAGATATAGCGGCCCTTTGGGCCGTGTTTACTAGTCCCCTTTTTTTCGGTGTTAAGATGGGATTTTTCCCGGGAAACAGATGCAGACAACGCGCTTAAAATTTTTAGATGCCCACGAGGCAAAAAAAATGCCTGCTGGGCCTTTGTTATTGGGGGAAGGAAGGGGCCATGACTTGGGGGAAACCCATCTGTGCCCCAAACCAACAAAAAGGCAACTTTTCCCAAGGCCAAAAAGCCGGCCCAATTTGGCTGACATTCAGGTTTTTTGGCTTTGGGAGGGTTTTTGGGTTAAAGTGTTTCTTCTGCTCCCAAACCTGGAAGACAGAAGGCTGGCTCTAGAGGGCCCGCTGTACGGCGTGGCAGGTCATAAAAATTGGGGAAGGAAAAGGGGTAGGAGGGTCCTGGTTTGGGCTGTGGAAATTGGGCAAGGGTGGAGGCTGAAGCGGGGGCTGATCCCTGTTTCAGGGACCCCGAAGACAGGGGCACTGGGGAAAACCCCTTGGTGGGGGGAAGGAAAGGAGGGGGGCATAGACAGAGGGTGTTGGCGGGGTTTGGGGCCCCGGCGTGGGCCCGGCCTTTTTTGGCCAAGTTTCCCCTCCATTTCAACTCTTTGCATTCACTGCATGTGACTAGAATGTTGGGGGGGTTTGGTTAACCACTTAAGGTTCTTGCCTCTACTTATGCTTTTTAAGGCAAAGGCGGAAATATGCCCATGGGCGGGGTTTAAAATCAGAGGCTTGCTAAAAGAAGGCCCAGGCTTGGGGGGTTCCTGGCCCTTTTTGACGGCGATAAGCGAGGAGGGGGTTTGCGCTGACCGGGGCCCTGGGGGAATCATAAACGGCCTTCTGTGCTCCCCTCCCCCTTTTTTGGGGCGGGCCCGTATTGACACTCCCCCATTGTCTTCCTCCTCGCCCACTGAGGAAGCTCTCGAAATTAAAATTTGGGGAAAAAAAGACCAGATGGTTTCCGCATTGTCGTCATCATCATCATCATAAAACACGGGTTGACTTGGCCCGTCCTGACTTTCTGCATCCAGAAGTTTGCGGGCTACAAACAAGGGGGGCCCTAAAGGCGTTCCCCGCCCCGGCCCCGGGATTTTTGGTTTGACCGGCTTCCTTCCCCTCCTTAAATGGCATCAGAAACTGGGCGTCAGACCCAGACAAAACATCCTCATGATCTTTTAAAAAACATCCCTTTCGGGCCCCCAACCCCGTTTTTTGGGGTCATCAAAGGGGTCTTCGGGACAATGGATTACCCACAGTGGTGGGTAAAACCGAGTTGCCCTTTTGGGCTGCTTCATGTTGGACGGATGTGATGTTTCTGACAACGACATTTTGGCCCCGTGATGGGAGGATGAGGAAATTTAAGACTCCCGGGGTTTCGGGTTGGCATTAACCATTAAAGGGGACAATTGGCGACGCTTTTTTCTTTACTGAGATTAAACGGGCCCGGCCCCAGCAAGGGGACAGGCCTGACGGTCCTGCAATGACGATCCGCGGGCAGGGCCGTGTTGTCGCCGGGCACTGGAAGGAGCCCCCTTCTCTCTTTACCTCAAAACCCCATGTGCTCCCCCCCCCCTTTTTCTCACTTCCCCACCTGCTTTTTTGCTCCATGTTAAAAAATTATAAAAATTTGAGAAGGTATGGAATGGGTTTTGGGAAAAAGCCCCTTTTTAAAAAAGCGGCAAATCACAGCTATTCCCCAAATCCCCAAAATCAAAAAAAAATTTGGGCGGGATTAAATTTTTTAACTCAAGGTTTCTCTACCCAAAAAATTTGGGAAATGGGCAAAAAGTGAAAAAAACCGATCTTTTTATTTTTTCGTATAATACACGGTATTTTTTGCCCCTTTAAAATTCCCCTTTTTGGGGGGACTAAAAAATTTGGCTTTTTTCAGATTTACGTGCAACCTGCGTCAATAAAACAAAGCTGTAGGGGCGCCAAAGTCAAAAAAACCCCGTATCTGTTTGTTTCGTATAATCCCAAAGGTTTTTTTTGGGCACCTCTCAATTCCCCTGTGGTGACTATAAAATTGCTTTTTTTAAGATTTAGGCCCAATCTGCGTCAATAACAACGTATTTGCCCCAAAAGAAAAAAAAAACAGGAAATCTGTTATGTTTTCGTATAATCCCGGTTTTTTTTTGCCCTTTAATTTCCCCTGTGGTGACTAAAAAATTCCCTTTTTTTAAAATTTTAAACGTGAAAGGGTTGCGTCAATGAACAAAGCTGTAGTGCCCCAAAAGTCAAAAAAACACTTATCTAAAATGAAACGGAATAAAATGTATTTTTTGCCCCTTTTAAATTTTTCCCTGTGGTGATATAAAATTGCTGTTTTAAAGATTTACGTGAAAGCCTGCGTAAATTTGAAAAAAGGCTGTAGTGCGCCAAGTAAAAAAACACGAAATCTGTTATGTTTTCTTTATAATACACAGTATTTTTTGCACCTTTCAATTCACCTGTGGCGACAAAAAAAATTAAATGTTTTCAAATTTACGAGCAAGCTGCGTAAAAGAACAAACCTTAGGCGCCAAAGTAAAAAAAACAGGTATCTGTTATTTTTTTCGTAAAAATACACGGATTTTTTGCCCCTTTTCAATTCACCTGTGGTGATTAAAAAAAATTCCCTTTTTTTAAAAGTTTTAGTGAAAGCTGGCAAGAACAAACCCTGTAGTGCGCCAAAGGGTAAAAAAACAGTATTGGAATGTATTGGGATAAAAAAATTTAATTTTTTGCCCCTTTTTCAATTTCACCTGGGGTGAGTATAAAATTGCTGTTTTCAGATTTACGTGCAAGCTGCGCAATAAAACAAACTGAAAGTGCCCAAAGTCAAAAAACATGAAACTTTTTATTTTTTTCGAAAATTTTAAAACATATTTTTTGCACCTTTAAATTCCCTGGGGAGACTATAAAATTGGGCTTTTTTTCAGATTTACGTGCAACCCGGCGTCAATGAACAAAGCTGTAGTGTCCCAAAGTCAAAAAACGGTATCTGTTATTTTTTTCGTAAAATAAAAGGGTTTTTTTTTGCACCTTTAAATTTCCCCTTGGTGATTTAAAAAATTTTGGTTTTCAGATTTAAGTGCGGTGGATATATAAACCCAAAGGGTGGAAGGGGGAAAAATTAAAAAAACACCCTATCTGAAATTTTATATGATAATAAAAGTGGAGTTTTCCCACCAAACACAGAGATCTGCATTTTACTAGAAATAAATGTGTTTTCCTAAAAAAGTTCGGCTCCCCCAATATCCAGGAAATTTTTTCAATAGCAAACTGTTAATAATAAAGAAAATTTGCATTTGCAAATGTTTTACACTAATTCTTGGTAAATTTTATCCGTGTTCTTTTTTGATTTTGCCCTGTGTTCGCCCGCTGGGCCCCCCCCCCCGCTCCCCCCCGTGACTTTACATCGGAAATTTTGGCTCCTTTAAAATTCTCTACCTAAAAACATAAAATTTTCCCAATCTCTAATCTAACTAAATTGGAATTTTTCACAGCTAATATAGAGGTTTCCTGTGCAAAAATTTGGAAAAATTTGTGACTTTTGGGCCACAGGCAGAGCGCCCCGTCCTACCCCCTTATGAAAAGTGAGAGACACTGGGGCTGAACAGGAAACGCTGTTCTATGAAAAACGGGGTCATGTGATTTTTCCAGCCAACGCAACCTACCCCAATTCCCAGTCAGACGTCGCCAAACATTTTCACCCTGTTTCTTTTTCTGTAATCTGATTTGCTGGCCCCCAAAAATTTAAAGGGAAACGCCGAAAATGGGGGCGTTTTAAATAGATGAGGGCACAGATTTTACCCTTTTAATTATCGAAATGTTCTAAAAAATTTCAAAATCCCAAAAAACCCCTTCCCGGGAATTTAAATTTTTGTCGATAATAAACCTCAACATACTCAAAACCATTGACGATGCGAAAACTTCAAAAGTTTAAAGTAGTAAAGGGAAAATACGGTGTTGTCATAAAACCCTTTGCTGTCTTTTACGTTCCTCACGGGGAAAACCAGAAAAATGAATTTGGGGGAAAAAGGGAGAAAAAAAAATTGCAGTAAAAAAATGATCTTTTTTTAAAAAAAATTTTTCAAAGGACCTTTTCTTTTAAAGGGGAAAAATGGGGAAGTAAAACCCGGAAACCAAATCGGTGCCCCCCGGAAATTTGGGGGCCCAAACAAATCATCAAAAGATCCATGCCTGGTTCATCTTGATGAAAGTAAAAAAAAAAAAAAAAAAAAAAAAAAAAAAAAAAAAAAACGATCCCATTATCTGGGGAAACCCGGATGCGTTTGTCGAATGACCCCTCCAGCTGGCTGAAGGCCCCGCTCAGAATTTGAAAACTGGCTGCTGGGCAGGACAACACCTCTATGGCGTGGGCAGTGAGCTGGGGGCCATTCGCCCCATTTTGGATACCCAGAAGCTTTTTGGGGCCCGGGAACACATACAAAAAATTGGTGTTGAGACTCAAAATAGTCGTGCCCCCAGTTTTAAAAAGCTGGTCTCTGTGTGTTGTATGTGGGGTCCCCCCCCCCCTGCTTTGCATGTTTTTAAGGGGGAGGTGGAAAATAAAGATTGCCAGAGGTCACCCATTGGGTTCTGCCCACCTTGCCTCCCGGCTGCCGCTAGGGCAATTGGCCCCTCTACTGCGTCACATCGCTGATGTTGTTCCCGTGTATTTGGGGAAACCCTTTAAGCAGACGAACAAAAATGTCCCCAGTTGATCAATCGCAAGGTCTCCATTTTGCATTTTACTCTCATTTGGGTGGGTGAAAAGGAAAAGTGCTGATTTTTGTTTTGTCCGGGGATCCAAGGAGGGTGGCCCCCCAGTAAAAATGTTGTTCATTTTGAAGGCCTTAATGCGGGATCAAAGTTGGAGGAAAAAAGGGGGCATCCCCAAACACTCATGTGAGGGGATGGAGCCCTTTATTTTCCCAAACCCCTTTGGGGCGAGGGGCACTAGCAAACTGACTTCCTCATCTTCCTCCCCCCGCCTCAAATTCCGCCAAAACCCCCTTTCCAAGGCAGGGACGTCCGGGAAGTCGGTGGTAGGAAACTCCTCCTCCTCCTCCGCTTCCTCCCGGGACAGCTTCAACAAAGCCCTGACTTGCCTGAGATAAAGCACCCTGAGAAACTGGGTGCGCTGGGCCCTTTCACTAGCCCCGGGGCCCCCAACCACTGCCCAAAGAAGACCCCATAAAAAATTTAGAAAACTGTCAGGGCCCTTTTGGGTTTTGAAAGGGAGAAAAAGGGTAAGGGTGGCCAAACCCGTGTCCGTCTCCTCCTCCGTTCTGGGCGGACCTTTGTTTCAGAGTGTCCCAAAGATCTTCCAGAAATAAAGATCCCACAATGCTTCCCTGCTGGGCAAGGCATCGTCCGCCCCCCCGGCCCTTTTTGGGCTTCCCTTTAAAACTGGCAAGGGTGGTGCAGAGCTCCCTTTTTACCCGCCCCCACTCTTTGGGGGCTCAACACCCCCCCAGGTCCGCAAACCCCTGCTTGTAAGACCAATTGTCAAATTCGTACTGCGTAAGGGGGATTGCGTTTCTTTCCACAATCCCGGGCATGTGGAGGGGGAATTCCGCGTGTTGGGCCCCTCAAAAATGAGACGGGTTTATGGGAAGGCCGAGCTACGCTTTCAAGCGCCCGGCGGGACGAAGCAGGGTTCAACGGCGGAAGTGCGAAATCCCGACCTCGGCCTTCCCTTTAACAGGGGATCCCCGACCCGGGTGGGGTCTTAGAAATTTCTTTAGACCCAAAGGGTTTATGACATGTGCCCGGGAAGGGTTTTTGCTCCCCGCCTACCCCATTTAAGGGGGGCCCCGCCAATTTTGCCCGTTTTTCGCACACCCCCTTCCCTGGACAAGGCTCTTTTCACCCCCCCAGCGCTCGGTTTTCGTTGTGGAAAAGCCGTCCACAGTCCTGACCTGTGTGGGGAAAGGTCCCCCCAAGACGGAATTTAAATTTTAACACGGGCCCGGTTTTTTGGGCACTTTATTTCCACCAAAAGGATCCCTTTGGGGGAAAGAGCCCCCGTACCAATTTCCCCGCGGGGTTTTTAAGAGCGGGGGCGCCGAGCCTGAGAGCCAAACCCTAAACCCCCCGAGACATCCAACCACTCACCCAGTGAGCTGGGCACAGAGATATAGCCGGCCCCTTTGGGCCGGGTTACTAGTCCAAGTGTCGGTGGTGAGAAAGGGCTTTTTCCCGGGCACAGATGCAGACAACGCGCTTGAAAAATTTTTTTTGACACGTGGCGGCCAGGGCAGGGACGGCCCTTTTCCCGGGAAAGAAAAAGCCTCTCGGAAAACTGGTATTGGGGGCAAACGAGGGCCATGACATGGCCCCGGGAAACCCCCTCTGTGTCCACCAGACGAAAGGGAAAAATTTCCCCAAAGGCCCAAAAACCTGGCAAAAAAAAGCCCCACATTTAGGCTTTTGGCTTTGGGGTGGTTTGGGTTAAAATGTTTCCTTCGCTCCCAAAACCCGGGGGAAAAGAAGGGTGGGCCCGCTAGACTGGCCGCTGTTTCGGCGTGCAGGGGCGTCAAAAATGACGGAAGGGGAAGGGGGAGGAAGGGGTTCCCCTGGTGGTGCGATGGGACTGGGGACGGTGGAAAGGTGAAACGGGGGCTGATCCCTGATCATGACTTGAGAGACATGGGGGGTTTTTGGAAACGCTTGTGGGGGGGCGGGGGGGAGGAGGGGGGGCAGAGACAAGGGTGTGAAAAGTTTGGGTTTGGGGGCCCGGCGTCGGGGTTTGGGCCCTTTTTTTACAAGTGTTTCCTCCATTTTTAACTCATGCATTCGCTGATTTTGACTAGGGAAAGGGTTGGGGGGTGGGTTAAACACCCAAAAATTTTTTGCCCCTACTTATACGTTTCCGGCCCAAAAGGCCCGGGATGTACATCGCTGGGTTTAAAACAGAGGCTTGGGTTTAAAAAGGCCCAGGGTTGAAAAGGGCCCTTTGGGCCTTTTTACCGGGGATAAGCAAGGGCCTGGGTTTTTTCCCCTGGGGAAAAAAAAGTGGCTGGCGGAATCATATCACAGACTTCTGTGACCCCCCCTCTCCCCTTTTTGAGGTGGGACCCGTAATGACACAAACCCCAAACTCTTCCCCCTCGTCCAGGATGAAAACGCCGCAAGCAAAATTTTTGTTTAAAAGACCACGTTGGATCCGCAATGTCCCTCATCAAACATCCCCCTCAAAACAGGCGGGGCTTGGTGTCCTGACTTCTGCATCCAGGGGCTGCAGGGTACAAGCAAGAAGGGGCGGGAAGGGTTTCCGACCACCCCGGGGTTTTTGCCGATTGACCGGTTTTTCCCTTTTCCTCCCTCTTTTTTGGGATCAGAAAAAATGGGCGTTTTGGCAAAAAAAATCATCATCTTTGGCCTCTTATTTTTTTAAAACATGCCTTTTGGGGCCCCCCAAACCCCATTTTTTTTATCAAAGAGGTCTTCAGAAAAAGGGGTTTCCACAGTGGTGGGTACACAGTTGAATTTTGGGGGGTGCCTTCGCTTCAGTTTGGGGATGCGGGTGTGCTGATGACGAAATTTGTGGCCGTGAATGGGGGGACAGGAGGTAAACTGCTTTGGGTGAGGTTGCATTTTAAAAACTGAAAACAGATGGCAAAAGCTTTTTGTTTTTCTGAGGAAAAATTTACAGGGGCCCCGACCCAGCGATGAAGGCCCGACGGTCCTGAAATGACGATTCCCCCTAGCATGCTTTTTTGTCCTTCCCGGAATGGAAGGACACCTACTCTCGTACCTTACCTCCAGTTCTACCCCCCCCTTTGCTCGCTTACCACCTGAAATTTTTGTCCATGTTAGAAAAATAAAAATTTTAGAAGGTATTTAAAAAGTTTTGGGAAAATCTCTTATTTTTAAAAACGGCAAATTTAAAGCTATTTTTTCAAATCCCTCAAAAACAAAAACCCAAAATTGGGTGGGGTTGAAATTTAAATGTAGGTACTTTATCAAAAAAAAGCTTGGCTGACCAAAAAGTGGGAAAAAAAAACCTTCTGAAATTGGGATACGGAAAAATAAAGGGTATTTTTTGGCACCTATCCCAAATTTACCTGTGGGACTACAAAATTGCTGTATTTCAAATTTAACTGCAAAGTAGTCTATCAACAAAGCTTGGGCTGACCAAAAATGAAAAAAACACCTGTCTGAAATTTTTAAAACGGATAATAAACGGTATTTTTGGGAAAACCCATCCCAAATTTACCTGTGGTGACTCAAAAATTTCTGTAATTTAAATTTTTAAAATGCAAAGTAAACTCTATCAACCAAAACTTGACTGACCAAAAGTGAAAAAAAAACCTTTGAAATTTTAAAACGGGTAAAAAACGGTTTTTTGCAAACCCATCAGCACCCTGTTGGGGGACTACAAAGTTGCTGGATTCCCAAAAAAAAATTTAAATGGGAAAGGGGGGCCCCTATCAACAAAGCCCGGCCTGCGCCAAAAGTGGAAAAAAAACACGTATCTGAAATGTATGCGGGATAAAAAAAAGGTATTTTTTGGGCCCCCATCCCCCTGTGGGGACTTTCAAAAAATTTTGGATTCAAATTTAAATGCAAAGGGGGCTATATCAACAAAAATGGGGTGGGGCAAAATTGAAAAAAAAAACCAAACTGAAATGTATACGGTAATAAAAGGTATTTTTGGACCTATCAAAAAAACCCCCTGTGGTGACTACAAAGATCTGGATTCAAATTTTTAAATGCAAGGTGGTCTTTCAAAAAAGTGGCCTGCGCCCCAAAATGAAAAAAAAAACGTAAACTGAAATGTAAAACGGGAAAAATAAAAGGGATTTTTTTGGCACCTATCAATTCAAACCCGTGGTGACTACAAATTTCCCATTTTCCCAAAAGTACCCCCAAAAAAAGCTCCCAAACAACAAAAACTTGACTGACCAAAAGTGTAAAAAACACCGTCTGAAATGTATACGGTAATAAACGGTTTTTTGGACCCATCAATTCACCTGTGGTTTACTACAAAATTTGGATTAAAAAATTTTAAATGCAAAGTAGCTCTATCAAAAAAGCTTTACTGCCAAAAATGAAACCCAAAAACCTTCTGAAATGTATAAAGGATAAAAAACGGATTTTTGGACCTATCAGTACACCGGGGTGCTACAAAATTGTGGATTTAAATTTAACTGCAAAAGGTGGGGCCCTTTTAACAAAGCTTGGGCTGGGGAAAAAATTTAAAAAGAACACCTATCTTTTAAAATTTTTGATAAAAAAAAGTGAAGTTTTGCACCTAACAAATAGAACCCTTTCAATTTCTAGAAAAAATCCGTATCCTTATATAAGGCAATGGGAAGTCCAAAAAAAAAGTTTTGGGCTGTACAAATATCCAGTATCCTTTTTTTGAGCTTGTCTGTTGGGTTTGCCCGCGGCCCCCCCCCCCCCTCCCTCCCCGTGCTTTACAGCCCGGGAGATGCTCCTTTAAAATTCTCTTCTAACTACCTAAAATCCCGCAAAAACTTTTGATTTTAACTAATTCTTTAAAGGTTTACAGCTAAAAGTAGAGCTGTCTCTTTTGAAAAAAAAAGAATAATTTCCTGAGCTGGGTTTTCTAGCTGTTTGGAAAGAGGCA
Source organism: Phyllomedusa bahiana (assembly GCA_025379985.1). Taxonomy (NCBI): domain Eukaryota; kingdom Metazoa; phylum Chordata; class Amphibia; order Anura; family Hylidae; genus Phyllomedusa; species Phyllomedusa bahiana. Next base: position 4,531 of record JAODAL010005423.1, on the reverse strand, counting down.
GACGCACGTCCTACTGCTATGAGATTTCTGACACACACTTTACATGAACAGGAAAAGGGGTGTTTTAAAGTAAAATGAGGGCATGGGGATTTTTTCCAGCCAATTTGCAACCAAACGCAACCAATTTCACATCCCATTTATGACGTCGCACACGCGCTCTATTCTGTAAGCTGATTTGCTGGGCCCCCAAAAAAGACAGGAAGCCCGAAATGGCGCCCATAATTTAAAAGATTATGCACAGGTTTTTTAAACCCAAATTAACAAAGTGATCAAAAAAACCGATCAACGTAAAAAACCGTGCCCATTTCAATTTTGTCGATAATAAAAAGGTCAACCCCTAGTTACCAGGGCAATTCACTCAACATCCAAATTTCCCCCGATTCTGCCGTTTTTAGAGATATCCCATAAGTGGCCCCAATGCACTATTTGGTTCCCCCCGAGCCCCGATTAGGAGGAGCCCTACAAAATTTTCCCGGTCTCATGTTCATTTGGAATTTTTTTTAGGGGGCCATTTCAGGTTTGTGGACCCCTTTTAAAATGCTTAAACTTAATTTAAAAACCCCCAAAAAAACACCATATTGGGAAAATTAAGGAATAAAATCCGGGGGACAGTGCTATAAACGACCCCACAGGTATTTTTCCCGATTTTTTTTGCTGGGGAAAAAAGAAAAAATTAATTTTTTTTTTACAAACCCAACCCGCAATTTTAGCTGAAATTTTTTTTATATTTACAAAGAATCCTGGAAAAAAGCCCCCCAAAATTTGTTACACAATTACTTTTAAGTTTTGGCAATACTCTTTATGTGGGTGTAAACTGCTGTTAGGCGAAAGCAGGACGTACAAAGGGGGGAAGCACTATTTGCTATTTGGGACGTAATTTTTTTGGGGTGGGGCCATGTCCCCGTTTCAAAGCCCTCAAAATTTGCAGAACCGGGAAACCCCTTTCTGAAGTCGCCCTATTTTGGATTCAACAACCCTCATAGATCTCATCTAAGAGGTGCATTGTACTTTTTTGGGCACACATATGTTTCATAAGTTTTTTAGCATTGGGCCATGAAAATGGAGGGAAAAAACTCTGCCATTGTTTTTATGGAATTCATTTGTACAGCTTTTGCCATGCGGTATAAAAGACATAAGAGCTTTACTATGTGGGTCGGTACAATTACAATGATAGAAATTTTAAACAAGTGTTTTTTTATGTTTTATTACTTTTACATGATAGAAATACATTTGTAAAAAGTAGAATTTTTATATTGTCATAATCCAGCAGCCATAAGTTTTTTGTTTTTCCCCATGTATGGAGCTGATTAAGATCTTGTTTTTTGCGGGATGAGTTGACGCTTTTAACGATACCATTATGGGGTTCATATGACTTTTAATATGGTTTTAGTGAGGTGTTTTGAACAAAATACAGCAATCCTGGTAGTGTTTTTTATTTTTACTTTTTACAGCGGTCACCGTGTGGTATAAATGACATCCTAGCTTTACTCATCAGGTCGATGCAATTACAGCGATACCCAATTTGTATTTTTTTTATGTTTTACTGCTTTTACACAATACAAACACTTTTATTTAAAAAAGAAAACACATTTGTGCATCGCCATAGTCTGAGAGACATAATTTTTTTTATTTTTCTGTATTCTGAGTTGTGTAGGCGCTTGTTTTTTGCAGAATGAGTTGACATTTTTATTGGTACCATTTTGCAGAGGATATGACTGTTTCATCACCTTTAAATTCATTTTTTGGAAGGCAGGATGAAGAAAATACAGCAATTTTGGTAGTTTTTTATTTTTAGCATCGTTCACCGTGCAGTGTTTGTGACATGTTAGTTTTACTCTGTGGGTTAATACAATTATGGTGATACCCAATTTATACAGATTTTTATGTAGTTGTACTTTTTTTTATTTTTTATTAAGTGTTTTTATTGTATAAAACAATATTCATGCATTGCTATCCTTTAATTACTGTAACTGTTTTCTGTATACAAAGCTTGGTAAGGGTTTTATTTGCGGGATCAACTGACGTTTTTATTGGTACCAGTTTGGCGTTTGTATGACTTTTTGATCGCTTTTTATCCTATTTTATGTCACAGGTTTTTTTTTAACGTCTTTATTGGAGCGGGTTAAATAATGTAACAAATTTATAGGAGAGATCGTTACGAATGCTACAATACCAAATATGTGTATTTTATTTATTTCTTATCTTTTTTTGGGGTGATTAGTTTATTGTAATGGGAGAAGGGCAGTGTGTGCGCTACTTTATTTTTTTGTGTTTAACGTCTTTCTTTTTTTTTAATTCTTTTTTGAATTTTTGCACTATTTTCACTTGTCCCCACAGGGAACACGACTTCAGGCATCAGTAGATCGCTGTTATCAAACAGGACAGTACTACATGCAGTACTGCCCTGTATGAATTAACTGTCATCATCATGGTAGCTGTCAGTTACCAAGGTGGTGACATCCCAGAAAGGTCTTGTTGGACATCCGGGGCGGTCAGGGAAGCCATCAGAGCCCGCAATGGCAGTATGGTGGGCTCCGTTGATGACCGAGTTAGCCCTCTTAGTTGCTGCGGTAACTATCAGCCGTGGCAGGGCAGGGGTTAATCGGACATGGGCGCAGCGAGGAATCCGTAATGTACCTTCAGGAGCCAGCACATCCTATTGCGGTAAATCACTCACAATCAGGATGTGCCGTTACGTTGTTCTGCGTGAAGGGGTTGAACGTCCAGGCAGTTATTGTGTATCTGTGTACAGGTGTTCTGGAACGTTCATGCAGAGATCGCAGCTGTACACTAATTGTGCAGCTGTGCGGGTGGAGACCCAGTTATCCCCAGTAGCTGACTCTCTACAGGGGTGGTTTACTACCGTCATTGCCTTCTCAATTGTTGTGTAAGCCTTTTGGCTTTCTGCTTCCCGAACCAACTGCCAGGGCTTGGTAACTGCCTCAACTGCTGTATCTTATCAGACCCTAATCAACTCGGCAATGAGTTCAGGGGATGTATTTGCTCTAGAAATCAGAAAAAAGTAATGTAAAATGACCCAAGAGGTATTTTCTGATCTTATAGGGGGGACAATATGTAAAATAAAATAATTTAAAAAAAATCACTCACATAAAATAAAATTGTGTTAAAAATAATACTAACAGCCAAAACCGCAACGTTTACACCCACCTCTGACAACCCTAAAACTTTATATCATCTACACTCACCGGCCATAATGAAATAGTACATCTAGTCACAACTGTCTTAAAATAACACTTAATTTCTAATCAAACCAATCACTTTTGCGGCAAACGTCAGTTTGCATTAGGGCCCCCTGTAACTATGGTCAAGGGGACAACTACCCCCAATGCTACTCCGTGCAGTCCACGGTAGTGGCTGCTGACCAGGACAATTCAAAAGTACCAATGCAGGCATTATACTGATAGAGGATCAAAATGGAAGACAAGGGGCCAGGAGACATGCCAGGTACTGTAACAAGGAGACACAGGACTAAATGGACAGAGAACAAGGTGCAAAAACCCACAGACACTGGTAAAACAAAGTACTGAACACACAGAACAGGGACACAAACAGGAACAGAGACTAGACATAGAACTAGGGACAAGGTTCAAACACAGACTAGGACTATAACAAGAACACAAGCCAGGAACCAGACAAGGACCAAAAGGACACACACCAGAGCTGAGACAACCATTGCAGGAACATAGACTAGAAACACAGGACAGAACCTAAAACAGGATACAGACAAAATGGACAAGAACCAAGCACTGCAGACATGCTAAGCACAGATCAGGCCCAGAAGTGGGAGAGACTGCTTAATAAAGCACCAGGTGGAAGAAGATTCGTTAAGGAAGCTACACCCAGCTGGGCCTTCAAAAGGTGAAATCACAGCAGGATGCTGCTGCGGCTCTCCTAATAGCCAGGAGGATCAGAGGTGGCCGCATGGTACATACAGCAAGGACAAACACAGGTAGGTCACAAGCAACTGTGAGAATGGCGGCGTGACAACTATTTTCCTTCATATTATAAGAAAAAAAATTACATAATAAAGTCTAGTATTAAACGGAAAAAAAGGCAAACGAACTAGTAGAATAACCAAGTACAAGAAATCATTATCGCTTTTGTAACGGGTTGCGCCGCGGTCCGTGGTACGGACCGCGGTCGCACCCGCGTTCCCCGGCGGGCCCCCGGGCGGGGGCCGGGGGGCCCGCGGACCCACTCCCCGTGGGTGGCGCCACCCGTCCCATCCACTCACCTTGGCCTCGCTCCCGTCCGGCCCTTTGTCCCCGCCGGCCGGATTGCGCAATGCCCGCCCAGCGCGCGCGCGTTAACGTACTTTTTAAAAGGGGAAACAGTCCGCCGGTAATTGGGTAATTGCCGGGCGCTGTTCCTACATAAGTTTTGCACCCACGTCACTTCCCTGTGGATCTTTGTTGCCTCATGCCTTAGCTAAAGCGTTCCCCAAGTGTGTTCTCGCCCTACCGTGTACCAGACCTCTTGCTACGGTTTTCCCGACTCCAAACCCTTTTTA